>JAUKPT010000690.1:0-18291 GCA_032273505.1 Nanomia bijuga
TCTTGTCCAGCCATACTCCAATATTTTTTACAACATCTGAGAATCGAACACATTCCCTTTCATTGATCATAGTACCTCTGATAATAATTTTGTTTTCTAATGACTTGGGATAAAACAGTAGCAATTCAGTATTTTCAGGGTTTATTAACCAATCAGAATCATGATGTGATATTCAACCAACCAAATAGTCTAAATTAGACAAATCTTAGAGGTGATTCCTCAGTGATTTGCAATCCTGAACATGTAAAAGTTCTACCAACCAAAAAAACATTTACATCTCATATGGCATAACTTGATACAATCTAATCTTAACTTATCATTTAATCGAAGACCAAAAATATATAATAAGCTAAGTGGCAACTTCTTGAGAACGTCAACTTATTTAAGGGACAAAAAAACCTCATTCAGAATGAAAGAACATTCCTAAGACAAGGTGACCACCCAAAATCTACCACAGAATTCCAGGGATTTTCTGGGTTTTTTTTCGAGGATATATTTTTATCAATGGCCATACTTAATATTCAGAGATTTTCAGGGATAAGTCTCCACATAAATTACATAGTTTCTAGAGGGGTCAATACCCACCCCTACAAAATGATACACACCCCTATATGGTAACCCACCCCTACAAAATAGACCAATATTTTTCAGGCTAGACTAGGCTAGGTCAATTTTCCAATACCTCCCCCCCCCCCCTATCCCAATTTAAGGAGGGTAGAAACTATATGTTATAGATTTGCCATCTGTGAGGTTGGGTTTTACTGGCAAAAAAATCATGATGGCAGCTTTAAGATTTAGTAAAATTACCCGTAATATGAGAACATACCTTGAAAAAGTTTCAGGAAAATGTTTCAGGAAAAGGTTTCAGGGGGGAAATTACGAATGAACCAATAATGCAATCTCTTATATTCTTTGCAACATTTTGACAGATGTATGCATACAAAAATGATATAAATAAGTCATGTAATATTAGCAATTTTTTCGATGAAATATTTTTTGTGATTTTTTATTTGATTTCAACTGATTTTTATTTTATTCGTAGAAATGAAGAATGTAAGTAGAAATTAGCAAAAGTAAAGGTGATGAAAATAAATTGAAATGGATTAATGCTTGACTACTCGTTATGTCATGGCCCAAATGCACAAGTTAGTGTGAGTCATATGTAATTACTAGAAAAGAAAGCAACTGTTTTCTTGCTTTTACAGTTTACATATCGTTACTTGATTAGCACATTAAGAAAAAGCACATGTAATTAAATTAATATAAATACAAGCCAGAACAGGTATTCAATTCTTATGATCAAATATTTTAGGTCACGATAAATGTAGGTTGATTTTCAATGCAGAAAAAAAAAATCTTATCTTATTTCGCACTAATCTTAATCTTTCTACATGTTGTTCTTAATAAACAAACAAACTAGAGAAAGATCAAAACAGAAAAACTTTATCAACTCTGATCAACTGCACTATTATTTTCATTGTTATAAGGAAAAAAATAGAGGTTTCAAATGTAAATAAAAAGCAATACTTAGAATCAGTCGTCAAAACTGCAAGCGAAGACTGAGCTAAAAAATACCTAATCGTAACAAGCATACTAATTCGAAATCTATATTAAGATAGCCCATAACTATGTATCGGTTGTAAGACATTTACCTTCCATACAATCATTACATCTTATTTTGAAACATAAAACTTTAAAAACACATATCGGTCACATATAAAATTGTTATATTGCTAGTCTCAATAAACCGACGCATAATTTAGCATAATTGAGAAAAATGGTATTCCTTCCTAGCCTTTGTACCACACATAAAAACAGCACAAACCTTTTGACTTCATATAATAGGGCAAATAGTCACTACATTTTAGTTCTTTTATCATAATCTGTCATATGTAATTAACTTCTTTCAACTTGCTCACAATCAAGTTCCTTAATTTCATTTTTTCTTTTTTTAGCCACTCTCTAATGAAGTGTCCTGTCTATAGACCATCACATATTCGAATATATCGAAGAAGTGAAATGAGTCGGGAGTCTTTTTTATGCTGTTTCTGCTGTATCAAACTGTGTTCGCAATTAGACTCAAATTTGGTTTTTGATTTTTGGAAGACTCAAAAGTTTGTTTAAGTTAGACTATTGATTGGTTGAATATTAGATCATGAAGATTTTGATTGGTCCAAAAAGCAGTTTCACCGAAATTTTCAGTTTTAATAAAGCTCCAAATTGTGACATTTTGAAATGAGCCATTGTCTCAATAAGTCACAAGACTTATATAAACTTTTTAATTACATTTTATGACAACAGGGCTACAGAAAATGTTCAATGCTACTGAAGTCTATTTTGTTTCATATGCCCATCTGTCATATGAAATTAATATAAGAGATTTGACAATTTTGAGTGCCCTAAATTTCTCTACTCAGCAAATCATGACCTCGTGGATGTTTAGTCTACTCATTGCACTGATTTGGATCAAGGAAACTTTCACTAAACATATTTTTGCCATGTAAAATATATAACAAAGATATTTTTACCGGTGCATAAATTTAACTTGATTAACAGGAAGAGCACATCTTAACAGTCCATTCAACTTGCACACGACACTTACGTACTGACACTTGGCACCTTGTACAAAGACACAAGTGTTAATGCAAATCGAAACATAATGCAGTTACAACAGTCAGACAATAACTTAAACAAACTTATACAACCCCGGTCGTTAGAGAGAGGAAATTCAATTATGGACTAAGAGTTTTAAATTAATTTTATTCCTCATGAGAGATAAAGTAAATCCCTAGAGGAAATTCCCACGTGAAATGATATCTTTATGACATTTCTGAATGCACCAACCAGAATCATGATGATATAAATTTCAACCAATCAAATAAGCGAAGGACATAGCATACCTCGTACTTCAGTATCAACATCAATACATCCAGTGGGTAAATTGACTGCTTTGTAAACAAACGATTTTTTTTTACGAATACTACTAAGCATAATAAACTAAGTTAGTAATCTTTAGTCTGATACGAAATCAGCATTAACAATACCATCCCAAGTTAGTAACCTTACACAAGCCAGTTTGATATTTTTAAAATCACAGAAAAGATTTAAATGTATTTATTCAACTACTGCCAGTGTGGAATCCACGGTTTTCGTACGCCGGATATGCGCTGGCGTAGTTAGAGGTGTACGCTGGTATCAAATATTTTCTATTGTTTGTACTTTTGTTCTGCTATTTTAAAGGCTTTTTAATTTGATATTTATATTTGGGTTCTCTACGCCGGTACGCCGGGGAAAAGGCTTGTTTACTACTGTCAAATTATGGGTAAGGCTGCTGTTTGATTGGCTGAAAAATACTTCACGGGGAATCTTAAGTATTTGCTTATAAATGTTTTAAATTAAACCAATCAGGACCTTGATTATATAAAGTTACTAACCAATAAAATAGCAGATTTACCCATAATTCAAAGTCCCATAAATCAACCAGTCCAGCGTACAAAAAGGGAATAGACCGTAACAGATTTATCTATGCAATCAGTTGCTTTAAAATCATACTCGAATGCAATCATACTGCAATTGAATGAACTTATGAATCATCTCAAAAGTGTGTCTAATTTAGACTTATGATTGGTCGAATATTACATAATGAAGATTCTGATTATTTCATTTCGAAATGTCTTTGCTATTTTGCTATACTTCAAAATGACGAAAACGCTGTTAAGTGAGCCAATCATGCTATTCATGAAATATTCAACCAATCAATAATCTGAATTAGACAAAGTTTTGAGATGACCCTTATTTTCATCGATTATAAAGTTTATCAAGTCAGACGCTTATAGCAACGCCACCTTTAATAACAAAATTCGATTAAATCAAAAACAACAACATTAAAGTAACGCAATTCAGCTACTTTTCCACTTGTATTACAATCATTTTCTAATAAACGACTTCAATATATCAACATAAATTTCTCAGTTCAATGTAAAATTGCAAGTATTAATTCAACACAATGACTATAATGTCACATACCCTTCAGTGATTTATTGGAGGAAAATTGAATATTTTACTTTACTTTTAAGTTATTGGACAAAGAAAAAACCTATAAGGTATTGAGTGTTACTATACCTGACTAAGTAAAAATCACTATTTTTATTCACGAAAGATAATACAGGGTGTATAAAAAAAAAGCGAACCCACCAATGAAAGTTCTTAAAATGGGTTTTAAAATCATATTCATATTGATTCATTATTTTTTTCTGATGTAATGATGACTTGGCTACAAGTGGTCCAAAGTTCTAAGAAAATGGATCAATATTTCGCCCAATAATCGATCCCATGTGGAGTTCAGTCGAGAAAAAAATATTCAAGATAGACGGGAATAATAATATATCCGATCTCTCTCTTTCTATAAATATATACGCTACGACTTTTTGATTTCTATTGTAAATACAATTATATTCTCCCGATCCAATTAAAATATTCACGTTTTCATCTAAACGGCAAAGTTACAACACAAAACGTTCGACAAAATGCACTGTGTGACTATTTTCTTTGGGGATACCTGAAAAGTTAAGTGTTCTATCCTAATGCATAAGGGCATGAATCATTTGGTTGAAAAAATTCAAGCGGAGGCCGAAGATGTTAAACAAAACCTTGACCTGACCCGACGTGATGTCAGAGGTATGACAAGAGGAGCTGAACTCTGCATCGGACGCATAGACAGACACATGGAGAAAAAAACTTTTAGTATTTCTTCCTTGTATTTTATGTTTTTTTTTATAACTCCCGTCTATCTTGAATATTTTTTTCTCGACTGACCTCCACGTGGAATCGATTTTTTGGCGAAATATTGATCCATTTTCTTAGATCTTTAAACCACATATAGCCAGGTCATTATTACAACAGAAAAATTTAATGAATTAGTATAAATATGATTTAAACACTCATTTAATGAACTTTCATTGGCGGGTTCGCTTTTTTTATTCACCCTGTACTGAGAATCTTTTCAATTATATTTATCCACAAGAAATAAAAAGAAAAAAGATAAATAACTATCTTATACTCAACTGAAAAGAAACTTATAACTTATAACTATATAAAAAGGCGCTATTGTTTCAAAGATCATGTAAAGAAAAAATTATAACATCGATGCAGGCGTCTATACCTGATAAAAGATAAAGCGTTTATTCATGAGATTATTCTATAGCTGACTAATCATGCACCTGCCTTTTCTATTATATTATTATATCTTTTTTTCATTTTGAGTCAGGTATAGTAACGCTCATTGTCTACAAAATATGGTAAATTCAACATTTGATTAGTCGTAAGTTATATCATCAAGAATATGATTTGTTGATTTCTAAACACCAGAAACAGTAGGCGATATATTTGGATTTCTACTTTACAAGATAATTGAGATTGAAATTGGCAAAATGGGCGAAATTATGCTGAATCAGCGGGTTTTTTTAAAACTTTACACAAGAATAAAACTACCATCACATCAAAACATAGCAAATCATACCTTTTTTTCATCTATTTTTCTAGGGGTGCCCCTTTTATACTGGGATAAGCCGGACCACAGGTGGGGGTGGGTCGTGATTTTTTTGGCTCTGGGCAAAAATCGATGTAGTATGGTATAATGAACATCTCTACCAATTTTCATCCCGCTACCCTAATTTGAAGCATTCTAGTAAAATCTTCCACTAATAGGCCGCACTAATGTCGACATTTGGTCATTTAAATCGCGTTAAATATTGCAAGATTGGGCAGGGAGAAAACTTATGAGATCTTAGTAAAAAAATCATAGTGTGATACAATTAGTTTTCTTTAAGAACCTATTAGTTAAAACTGATTTCAATAGAGACTTAATCAGTAGTTACCAATTATACCTGTCATACTATGCTTGTATTAATACGAACGTCGACATTTAATGAATTTAACAACAATGCATTGATCACACACACCACCACTACTAGATTTTAGATTTAATAAAAAGTCAACAGGGCTTACGTTGAAACATAGAGGGGGTGAAAATCGGTCGTAAAACGAATTCGAACTATACGAAATTCAAAGTGAAACTAAAACCAGTCATTACTTGTTTTCAAATCTTAAATAATGGTTTGTATACAAATTATAGGTAAATAATATTATTTGATTGCTTGAAAAATGCATTTGATATTTTGCCAAAGCATAAAATAATAATAAAAAATATAACGGAACAGTTAAATTTGCCATAATTTGTAGACAATCAAGTTGATATATTTTCTCCTTGGTCAGAACATAGATATAAAATTAGTAATTATTTGCCTTTTAATTATACTATACATGCTTTTTTTTATAAGTCATCTTAAATTTTTGTCAAGAGTATCAATTTGTAAAGACTTTAAATCAATTTTTCTCTTTAATAAAAAGTTCGTTTAGCTTCGTTTTTTACAAAATCCAAAATCTGAGTTTGATTCATAATAAAGGAATTGTAAAAAAAGAGACCTTCCTCCTCTACATGATGTGTATACTAAGAATTAATTGATAGATTGATAGTAGTCCGTGATCAAGATGAATTCGGCCAAAAAGTTAAGAATAATCATCTTGAACCCCAAAAACACCTATTCTTGTAAATAAAAAGCGTGTATACATCAAAAACAACAACAATGAATCTACATCGACTAAGAACTAATAATAAACACCATCCACTCATACATCACAAATACGATTACACTCGACTCCTTCAATATAGATATACAAGAGAACGACAGTTAACGCTGAAACTAAGACGACGTTAATAAACTACTTTATAACTGTCATTCCCAACATACTTTGTGAATGTGTGTGCAATAGATTTCAATTTGTGTCATCCTCACATCATCTCGCGTTTAATTGAATATACAATTAAGAAAAGGAGATGTTTTTTAAATGTTATCAAGACACAGAGAACAATCGCCTTTGCGATAACATTTTGCTAGATAACTCGTCTGTGGTACACTATTTATCTCGTTTCGATTCTTATGTGTGTGTTTTTTGTTGTTTATGAGTGTTTGTTGTTTATGAAAGAATAAAAACATGTGTGGTATAAATTAAATAAACAATCTCGGGGAGGGGAGGGGGGATCAGCATACTGACGGAAGTGTGTCGCATAGAGTTTTTTCTGAGCACCCTTATTAGGCTTATTAGCTTATTCACACTTTTCTTTGTATTACTGACGTTTATGGACCTTTTTCTTCGGTCGACTTACTTTGCCTAAATCATGTTTATTCCTTTGATATCAGCATCCCTTCAAGCCTCTTCCTGCAATAATACTTACAATACTTCAAATTCCTTTCAATGCAACCAATTCTAGATGACTTTTCTCTCCTTTTTCCTATTTTTAATCCATTATGAATTTTCAGTAAAAATAAATCGCACTTCAGGCAAACCTTCCTGCAAAATGTGAAACTTAAACGTCAGGAGACGTTTAGTACAGTAAAACGAAATTGTACGTCGTCTATCAAAATCTGAAATAAAAAAAATTGCAAGGGTATATCCTTAAGGATTGTCAACTAATTATAGCAGAATTTGCTGTCCCGTTGGTTGAAAATTATATCATCAAGATTTTGGTTGGCTTCTTGAGAATTGGAATAATATTCTGGCCAAAATTCCTTTATGATGCCCCGCCACCAATATTCTAAACTCTCATCTTTATCCTGTTTTTGTGGGTTTTCGAGGCGTTTTTTTGTGACTGACTAATTGTCGATATGAAAGATTGTACGGTAAAATTGGTAATAATGTGAAAAAAGGACTGATTCAGTTAAAATAAATTTGTAAATCACACACATTTGTTTACTCTGCTTAAAACGACCAAATATGCTATAAAAGTGCTAAAAAATTGATAATAATTGAACTTATTTTTGGGAAGCTTAAGCCAGAATATTTACCTTTGTGAGAGAAAAACATGTTATCTAAATATGATAAACACTCTCTCCATCAAAATGAAAAAAAACAGTAGCTGCCCCCGAGTGTACTAGAAGTACAACCAATAGGTATGGACGTATAGCATAGTAACATAGTAGCATAGTAGCATAGCATAGCATAGTAAGGGCGCATAGTCTAGTGGTAGGATTAGCTATTAGACTATGTAGCTGGAGCTTGTTCCGGCTTCGTTAGCTTGATAGTCCCACGTAGGGTTCTGTTCAGTGTCCTGTGATTCCATCCCAATAAGTAGTGCTTAGTAAATTGCCTCTACTTGGGATGTGCGCTGGGTATATAAGCATAGATAAAAAAACAAAATAAATAAGTAAAGTGAATGGAGGGCAAGAAAATGGATATGTTTACAACAATAATTACCTTTAAAGTGTTAAGAAGCTGCTGGATTTTCGTTGATACACGACTAGGTCCTATAAGATGAATAATGGAAATTCATTAACAAAAAACTAAATCAAATAAAAAAAATAGAAAACGCTAGAATAGTTAATGGTTAATGGTTTGCACTTATGATGGAACAGCCATGCGCAATCTCTTTACGTGCTTATCGAGGCAATGGCTTAAGTCCCACCTAGTGTTTCGTCAGCTACCAATTGACTATCTAATTTCCCTCGCATAGCATGAGCTCGAGTCGAGTGGATTTTATTGCATAAATGCTAGATTCATGTTTCTGTAGCGTTTAAAAAAAGAAAAACTCAGAAATTAAAATCCTATCAATTTCATAAAAGAATATGTCCACATAACTACCAATTCTCGATGGTTTGTATACACTTCAAAAACAACATTTCGACTACTAATCAAGTTTAACCACTGGGTTCACGAAAAGCATCAAAAAGAACATCAAAAAAGAATATTCAGAAATAAATCGATATATTCACGAACTATCTTTAAAGAATTCAACACACAAGTCTCTCAGATTAAATTATTTTAAAGCATCGTCGAAATATTTCAAATTATAGGCATAGCAATTGAAGTATTAAGAATAGCATTCCAAATAAATTATTATGTGTGATTGGTATGGGTATGAAATGATCCACCCTCCCTCTTCGCCACAACACAAAAACAAACCACTCTTTTATAAAGTTAATCAAATGACATGTTCAAAAGCAATAAATAATGGCAGAATTTTTTCAAAAGTATTCAAATAATAACTGGATATCTGCAAACTGCTCATTAGCTAAAGTTAAGATAACTGTATAGGGAAAAAGCAGGCATGAACATTCACAAGAGTTGACACTCTTTTTTAAGTACTTTTCTGTAGGTTATTTAGGTTATTTTGGGTGAAAATGGACCACACTTTTTTTGGAGATTTCATCAACTGATTTCTGCAACAAGAAGTTAGGTTATTTTTGATATATTCAAAACTAAGGTGATGCACTTGCGCAGCGTATTATATTTGCAAGTTTTTTTGTGATGTCAAAATCATAAATTAGCGCAGCGGCGAAAAAACTAAAAAGAAATTAGGTTATCTAAGTCAAACTCAATAAAAATGTTATTTTAGGTTATTTATATTTTGTTTCCCCCCCGTTTTTAGCCGATTCAGTTTTGGACGAAAAAGAACAAGAAAAAGACCATGGGAAAGGTGAGGGTTGTGAAAAATTATTCATTGTATCAAATAATCAGTTAATTAGAAAAAATATTTATTGTTGTGTTATATTCCTTCAATGAAACGAGAAGTAAGATAAAAACGGTAATTATCTAATCTAATATGAAATTAAAGTTCGCAGGCAGTTCTCTGAACTGATCATACGTTGTAATCACAATTGATTGGTTTGTCGATCCAGTGTTCGTCGAGTTTGGTTTTGAAATGGTTCAGAGATGTTGCGTTGACAACTTCTTTTGGAAGTTCGTTCCATACAATTACGCATCTGTTATAGAAGCTATTGGTCTCCAGCCCTCGTATTCCGTCTTTTGGTCTTCTATGGTATACTTGAAACTCATGCCTTCGACTTGGTCTTTTATCATGCTGGAATGATGATGACAGAATAGTTTTAGCATTATGTTTGATTTAAACCAACCCCAACGATGTTTGTATATGCTGGCCTGATTTTAATAAGCAGGAAAGAAATCCAACACAAGTTGAGAAAGAAAGATTCGTCAAATGATAAAGAAAAGAAAACGAGGGAGAAAACTGATCAATTCAACAAAGTATTATTTACAAATAATGTAGAAAATTGACAGAATTAAGATAAAAATATTATTTTCTTCCCTGATCTTGCTAATATGCTGAATGAAATAAACATAATTCTTCCCGCGAAACAACAGGGAATAAATTGGAACTTGGGCGGGAGAAGAAAATCAAGGTTTTTGCCAGAATATGACCTACTCGGCACCTGATGAAAAAAACCTTCAATCCTAAAAAAAAACGAACAACAAAAAAGAGAATCAAGCTAGATAATTAAATGATGACGACTTAGATAATTATGAAAAGGTCAAATGGAGACCAAGCTTAAGATAGCTACTTGCCAAACAAGTCCAAATTTATGTTGATTGCTGTCTACACTGGTTTTCAAATTAAATAAATAAAAATCATTTTATCACGAGTTTTAGCATTAACAAAATACCTAATGATGACCTTTTGAAATCAAGCAATAAGATTTACAACCAATCAAGTGACAAGTTTGAACGGGAGACATTAGTACTTTAGTTCCATAAATTTTTAATTTTTAATTAATACAAATCTATAAATTTGTGATCAAGTCGATTTGATTTGACTAGATTTGAAATTGAGGACAGGTCAATCTTGTTTTAATAGGGGCACTTGAGTGATAGGTAAGGACACCTGGATCATTTGGCAACCCCTATAAAATGAGTGTTTCTCAGGAAAAAAATAATGGCCTGATTATGTCTCAAAGTTCGGCTTAATAAAAGTGACATCATCAAGATGCTAATTGGTTGATAGAATTGGTTAAAAAAATCAGGTGAAATTTTAAAAATAATGATAACATATCTTATTTCTATGAGCTTCAACCAGAAACTTGATGTAATATTTTAATGAAATTATGAAAAATGTCATTAATATTATCAAATATAGTTTAGTATGAATCTTACATTAATCTCCAACATATCAATTATTCACTAACTGTTTCACTCATTTCACTTATTTGGGATAGCCAAAAGGTCTAAATACTACCAACAGTCAAATTGATACCCACTTTCAGTACATAAATAAATCCTGAAGTAAATTAGGAATCATCTTAAAACTATTGATTGGTTGAATATTACATCATGAAGAATCCTTTTGGATCATTCGTAACTTCAAAAAATTATTAATTTGTGTCATTTATAAATCAACCAATCAGAATATTTTGATGATGTAATTTTCAACCAAACCAGATAAACTTTTGAGATGATCCCTTGAAAGTACATCCAATTTCAACCCCTTCAAGAATTAACAAGAAAAATTACCAAAGCAAGATTTTATAAAAAAAATGTCAACAGCATCAGTAAAAATAAATCATCAGTAAAATATCAAATCAAACAAAAACTCCTTAATAAGAGTTGAAATTGTTCATCTTTTCAAAACACATTCTCACACAACATAACCTCTTGAACACACACTCGACTCAACTATTAACTGTACAGCACACTAGTACTACTAGTACTAAAAAAGTGACACTTTGAACAGGTTGAAGAGGTTGACAACATACATCGTCGTATTCAATTTCGCATAGTTACAAGTTGAATACGACAAATTTATGACACACCCATTATTTTCGGTACACAAAAATGAACAGTCGAGTAGGTCCCTTCACATTAATACGGAATTCGACTTTTTCTGCCAAGCAAAGTAAATGAGTTGGTTTATGGTATATTAGCCGAGGCGTAAATCACTCACAAGAAATCTTGTATGAAACCCTTTCTGGAAATCCTAATGAATTTCAAGAAAACTCGTACACCTTTACAGAGAGTGATCTCTTAATTTTAGTGCTCTTTCAGTCCATAATGTTGAGCGTTAGAATCGACACTGGGTAGAAGATCTAAAACATAATACCAATTTTTTATCTACGTTTCATGATCAATTCAGCTATCTAATCTGAATTTAGAATTACACATTTTAAAAATGCACCTTATGCACTGATATGGACCAAAATTAGGCTAAATAAGGCTAATACTTTATACTGAAAATTGAAATAAATAAAGGCCGATTACCGATTACAGGTTATATTCGTAAATCAGCATAACTTAAATGACCAAAAAACATTGGACGCCATAGTTACCTGTTATGTTGACACTCAGCTCACTGAGCCGTTGGTCTAAAATTGAAGGTAAATTGGCTGAAATAACATCATGAGGTTTCCTTTCTGTAACCTCATGATAAGATTCTCAAATTAACCATTTAGAATCATCATAATGTTATTCGTAACCAATCAAATGTCAAATCTACTTATAATATGCCGACAACTACTAAACCAATTTTAGATATAGTGTGTTGAGGCCAGTTGCTAACGAACATCTAACGTGTGTAGCCGACGTACATTACATCACAGGTCTTCTCTCCACCCCTTCAATCGAAATCATAAGAAATAATTGAAAAGTTAATCTACTTTACTTCATTTATTAATTCAAAAATAAATTAATGTATAAATGAGAACGGAACATTATTTTGATACATATAAATTAATCATTTTGAAATTGGTTCATTACCATTATACTTCTACCAGTAGTACTAGCAGGAAGCGAAAGGGTAAAAGCCATTTTGTGTTGTATCTATCAGTTTATGAATTTCTCTTTGACAATCAATGAAAAGGAGATATGTTTAATAATGTAGGAGATGAGAAAACAGGCTGAAGTGATGCAATATAAAACAAGGGCACATTTTTTTCTTCTATTTGACAGAGAGAAAAAGGTAAAACCACAGGCCTTGGTTATATACATAGTCATAGCTACATCATCAAGCAATCAGAATTGGTAAGATATACAAGGCAAAAGTATGGTAATGGCTTGGGCATTTCATAGAACTAAGTGAAAAGATAACTATTATATTACTTTGTATTACGCTGACTAGGCGATTGCTCTGCCGACTGTGTTATCGACCTTGATATAGTCGCATTTAATTGTTATAACCTAACCTATGTAATAGAAAGCATGATATAGACAGTTTAGGATGAAAAAAACACTACTTTGTGTTTGTTTTTTTGTCAATCAATCTAAGTTCGACTGTTCATGGTGTTTTGGCAATTTTCGCCAGTCATGAAATTCAGCATTGATCTTGTTTTGTGCAACAAGGCATGAAAAGGAAAAACAAACGTAGACTAACTAGGTTTGGTACCATAACATTAGGCAAAAAAAGAAATATGCGTGGTTCCTGTTACCTGACCGACATACAAATGAACGACCCAAAAGATTTTTTATTCCTCATCATGATAAAATTTGTAAATGTGCGATTCTGTACTTAATCGGATGGCCGCTACAAAGTACAGATTACAACAATAGGATAAATAACCAAAGCACAGGTCACAGGTTCACACACAGGTCCACACAGGTCCAAGATTTTCAGATCATATGTCATAGGTTTCTCCATATCAGTCAACAAGAGAAAATAAAAAAAAATCCGACCGACCGACCCTTCTCTGTCAAACCTATATAGTAGGAACCACACATATTTTTTTGGTTGGCCTTAACTAATTTCTAAACATCTATGTACACAATAAATTGCGAGGTCAAAAGGACGAAGATGTATGTATCTGATATCGCGTTTATACAAAATCGAATACTCTGACAGTGATTAATAGATTACTATTAAACAATTATGGTCTTGATGATAATATAAACAATTATAACCGAGACAGTTCTAAAATGATATTACCTACCGGCATGTACTGAACATTAATATGTAATATCCTCTGAAATTCTTGATATTTCAAGCTTTGAAATAGTAAGCGTGAATTTAAGTTACTTTATATCACTCAAATCATTTAATTTCAATCAAAAAACATTCGTAGAAATATTTGCATCAAAGGAAATATTTTTATTTCTCTAACGAGAGAGTTAAATGTCAAACAAAGGAAAGATTTGATGATTTGATAATTCTTTTTTAAAAAAGAAATTAGATTTATGAATAAAATAAAGATAAATAATGTGAAATAAAATATCCTATTTGAATAAAGCACCTTTTACCTTACTTGCTCCTTTGTCGCTCGAAAAATCCCAAAACATCTCTCGGTAAATAAAAAAGTGGTACCTGGAATAGTTATTTCTGTATGTACCTTTCTGACATTCAAAAATTACAAAAATTTCTCGGTCAGCTAACTACAGTTTGTTTCAAAACTCACTAATTTTAAGTACCTTTAACTCTCTAATTCTTAACAAATTGATCTAAATTCTAGAAAGGCAAACGCCATAGTAATATACTTTATTTTAAGTTTCATAAAAAGTTTATAATAGGTTAAAAAAACAAAAATGAATAAATGTTTTTTTGAGGGTCATGGGGGATATACTTTCATTTAGTTAATTCTACTGAAGTTTAATCCTGTCCAACAGTGCAAATTTTAATAGAAAATAGGTAATCTTACAGTATTAGTAATGTACAAATTTTGAAACAATTTGTCATTTGATCAGTTTAAAATAACCAAATGGTGCAAGGTACATCAGAAGCCAAACAATAATACAGGGTGTATCAAAAAAGCGAACCCGCCAATGGAAGTTCTTAATAAGGGTCTTAAAAACATATTCAAACTGATTCCTTAAATTTTCCTGATGTAATAATGACTTGGCTACATGTGGTCTAAAGTTCTAAGAAAATGAATCAATTATTTCGCCCAAAAATCGTTCTAGGCATTAGGATAGAACATTTTTCACACGGAATCAAGTCAGGTGAGCGTGGTGGCCATGTTATTGGGTGGTTCAGAGCTATAACATCTTCACCATCAGAACCAAAAAATTCAGTAAGAAATTCACTTACGATGAAGAGGTGCTCCATCTTGCACCCACAACAAACGTTGAAATCTGCCGTTAAGGAACTTGTTATAAAAGTATTCAACAACACTGGCAGGACTTGTTCGTCCATCATTTCAAGGTACATCCTACCGTTTATGTTGGCGTCGAAAGAGAATGGTCCAAGGACGACACCATAGCCACAAATGCCCATCCAAATGCACGAATGCCTACTGCCTACTTCTTTCCCTGCTCAGGTTTCTTTCAAACATGAAATCAGGATACACCACGCGGTGCATATTGTCGAACGTTTTGTGTTGTAATTTTGCCGTTTAGATGAAAGGCTGCCCCGTTACCAATGGACCATACTCGACAATTTTTTTGATAAAAGCGTGCATATTTTAATTGGATCGTGAGAATTTAATTGCATTTACAATAGAAATCAAAAATTCATAGCGTAGAGAGAGATATCGGATTTTTTTATAATGCCCGTCTATCTTGAATATTTTTTTCTCGACTGACCTCTACATGGAATCGATTTATGAACGAAATATTGATCGATTTTCTTAGAACTTTAGACCCCTAATGGACAAAAGGCCGTAACCCTCAAAATGTTCATTCTACAATATTTAAGCAAACGCGTTTTAGCATGCTCACATGGACCAACTGATGATAGTAGAAGAATTATTAATTCAATTAAGCTCTTACGGGAAGGTTTAAACTTCTTTAAGTGAAATTCGAAAAAATATATATTTTTTGGCCTTTTGTCGATTAATACCCATGGTTCATTCCTCTAGTTTTAAACGACAAAAGGGTGTTATTCTCAAATTTCACTGTTTCATCGACAAAGAGACGTATCTTGAATGTTGTTCACTCAATACAATGTTCAATGTATGTATGAATTTTGAGAGGAGACAGGTAATCATTATTTTATGGTCATCTATCACTGAGGTTTTGACCTTTTTTGGGTAGTTTAGGTAGAATAACCCTAATTTCTTGGGTTACTTAAAGAGAAAAGGGAAGGGGGAATGCGCTAACATAGCTATACTCAAGGATTGACACCCCCAGGGGAACAGTGAAACAGAGTCGTTGAGCTCTTTTCCACGTTTCCCCTACCACCAAAAAGTATTGACAGGATTAATCATCGAAAGCATCTATAACATGAAAGCACCAAGGTACAAAAGCATAAACGACTAAATTGTCCATCATTGTTTGGCACAAAATTCTTTCCAAGGGTTTTCATCATGAATGTACTCTCGAGTGCCAAATAAACGATTCTATCATGTATTGCAAAGATCATCAAGTTCAGCATTTCCAGGCATGCTCACAAAAAACTCCGTACTTTTTGCACCCATCAAATCACCTAACTTTTCAATTATGTGCTTCCTCTTGTCAGAATTTAATCCTCGTACACTCTTACGCTCGAAGATATGTGTGCCAGCTTTGAATGTATCTTTAAACTTCTTTGGACGCTGGATTTGTAGAAAATCGTGTTTTGGGAACTCAGTGGCGGCGTGATCCAGTTTGTAGAACTATTTTGTGGATCCCTTTCGAAACTCTGCCACATGAACCTTATCCAACAATGGTTTTTCTTCCTTTGATGCTTTTCCTTGACTAAGCCCATTTGGGAAGTCCAGAAAATCTTCGATCTTCATGTCGATAGCGAGGCCATGAGCACGTACACAAGCAGTGAAGTCTTCCCAATCACACACTTTTTGTGAAAGTGATCCGCCGACATAAATGTATGGCCCTTGACAAAGTATTTTACCGTAACCTGTTCAGGACCTGCAGCTAAATTTACGAACCATGTCCAATTTTTATTTTGCCCACTACAATTGTCTGCCCAGATGACAAATTCCTTGTAATCTCGGGCATATCCGGATTTTATGAATTTGATATAGGAACTTGCTACATCTTCATCATTTCGTCCCATGATGGCCTCGTGCCATAGAAGTCCGACTGGTTCCAATGGAATCGTCTAATATCGGTGCAAATGTTTGGTTTATAGTAACAAGCCGTTTGGTAAAGAGGCATACCTTGTAGCCTGGTAGCCTTGGGAACAAAATAATTTTCTGCATGTGTCGCACGATGCGTACAAAGTGTTTTTAATTTTTGTTCCTTTGCTCCTCTTTGCTGGTTTTATGTCACCGTCATATGTCTGTCGTGTCACAATCTTCTTGTTTCTGTGTTTTTTGTAAGCAACACAGCTTTCGCAATCATCACTTGAGCAAAACTCATCCTTCCAAATATTTCTCTGTTGTATGTCCTTCTTTTTCTTTTTCAAATTCTTTTTCAGTTTCTCGTTCATTTCCTCTGTCTCATTCTCTTTGTTTCCCGCTTGTTTCTCGATCTCGATCTCATGTTCATTTTATGTTCCTCGCATTCCTCACACCTCTCTTTGCAAAACTTTATGTTCATTTCACTTATTTCCTTTGTATATCTCTGATAACTGACGCTTCGTATTCCATTCTTTTTGGATTGGTCTTCTGCATGCATTTCAACGGCAGTTAGCTCTGGATGTAAATAATAACTGTTTGGTGCATGTTCTCTCCGGTAATGGGAAATGCATGGATTGTATGACCAGATATGTTCTCGAATAAGTTGTAACTCCTCAAGGCTCAGCTTGTGTTTAGGAGCATGGCGACCTCGTTTGTCCCCACTATCAAATCCGAGCACAGATGACTTTTGGGCAGTCACAACTAACTAACCTTCTTCAACAAGCAATTTCACACGATTAATTATTATGAATCATCCATACAATGCAATGGGTTCACGTGTGTTTGGAACCCATTGGAATGTCCCAGCTATAATCGACAAACAGACGGAACTTCACTTCTATAATCGACAAATAGACGTAAGATTTACATGTCTTTTTGTCGATTATAGGGGTCGCAATATTGAAGGATTGCCGCTCTTTCAAAATTTGTCAAGGGCTCCCTGGTCATTTTTTTCAATAAACTCCTCTAGATATTTAAGTTGGATCTCATGTAACTTGTATGCGAAACATGATCAAAATTAGATTTTTGAGGGTTACGGCATTTTTTCGATTATGGGCAGAGATGTAGCTAAGTCATTATTACATCAGAAAAAATTAATGAATCAGTATAGATATGATTTTAATACCCATTTTAAGAACTTTCATTGGCGGGTTCGCTTTTTTTTAAACACCCTGTACTATGATGCAGACGATATACGTATAGTAATTGCAATCGTCATTGGCTTTCTTGGTATCTAAAAATACCGTTTTACACTAAGTGCCAAACAGAAAGTGTCAAAATTTAACATTAACAACACTGCGTTATGCATATCCAGTCTATTGCAACATGGCATAATTTAAAGGGGCACTCCCAGGGGGGTATTAACCCCCAATTTTTATTTGCTTATTCGGAAGTCCTCTATTGTGCGAACCAAACAAAAAAAAACGCATCGAAAAATATTGATTTTTGACGAAGTTATGGCCATTTA
>JAUKPT010000691.1:0-18290 GCA_032273505.1 Nanomia bijuga
TTAACCAGAAAAAAGAGACAGTCTACCAGGTTTAAAGGTCATTGAGCGCCCAAATATATATGAAAATACCCCAGTGCACACTGTGCCCAGAGTGGGAATTTAATGATTTTTGAAGTTTCAATTTAACACTTATTATGTATATTTTCTAAAACTACAAGGCATAGGGAACACAATGCAAAAAACCAGGGGTTAAAATATTAAACGGTTCAATTTTGAGAGCATTTTGAAGTTACCTGATTGTCGCGTAATCTACACACATGGCACAAATATGCGGATAATAGGCAAAAATTCAGAAAAATTGCTATTCTTAGATTAAATCACCTATTTTTATAAAAAAATTCAAAATGAAAACAGTTTGGATGTATTTTGAAGCATTTTTCATCCTCTTTCTATTTATTTTAGTGTCTAAGACCCTAAAATAATATAAAATCCCAAAAATTTACCTGAAAGTTAGATTTTGAGGAAATAATCAATGTAACTGATATAAGCAGACTTTATGGGTCCTTGCTCATAAAACGAGGGTCAGGAAAATTTTTCGCATTGTTTCGCCATAGAGGGACTAACATATTTGGAATCTACATATGTTCAGGGGTTCATGGGAAGAAAAATCTCTTAAAAGGGCTTAGGAGGTCATCTGATATGCAGATCCCAATTACCCCACCTATTCATCAAAAAATGTGAAAATTGATAGAAATACTGTTAGGAACACGAGAGTACATAAAATAGATAAAATAACAAGGTAATTTTGGAACAGCAAACTGGTTCTCTTCAGTAGTACATGGACTCAATTCGTGATTGTTCTTGAGTGGAAACAGATGATTTCTCCTTGTGGCGAGACGATCGAGCCGTATGACCAACTTCCCCACAGATGCTGCAACACGGTCGTGGTCGTTTGGAAGCAATTTCCGGATGAGACGTGATCAGCATTCTGCGGAATACATCACGAATGTTATCCTTTATCGAGAGTTGGCGCGATCTTGCTGCAGGACCGCTTTGGAAGGAACGGACATGCTTGTTCCAGCTTTCCAACGGACTTTCACTCCATCTCGATATCGACTGACTCCCGTTCCACTGAAAAAGTTCCCAACTGTGAGCGGACATTTGATGAAATGTTGGTATTATCATCACCCATGAAAGACCCTTATCATCAAGGAAGTTATTTTTCAGGTGTAGCATGAGCTCAATTCCCAATTCTTTCAACTTATCTACACAAACAAGTCTGTTATTGGTAGATTGCACAACAGTCAAGATTACATTTGTGAGTGACATAAATGTAGCAAAATTTTCTCTGTCTTCTGTATTTAGTATCAGGTTACAAATATGGGAGCGATTCTTACCACTGAAAAACCTGTCTGCCAATGGACCGTTGTTAGTATTACCACCAGAACCACACGGCGAATCCATCAGTATACCGGTACTTGCACGTATTGCTTCGATGCACTCTTTCTTTGCTCTGGTGATAAAACGTAAAGCATGCAGGTGGGCTTGTTCGCTCCAGACCTTCACTCCACCTTGAAGACGGTATAATATCTTCTGTGCGAAATCGAGGGACCTCAACTTGAAGTGCAAGACGGAGAAGCAATGCAAATCCGCCTTCACCAAATTCTCGTGGCACTGCCCTTGCCGCTCTACACTTGTGTATGCAATATCCCCTGCCTCCAGCTTCTCCCATGCTTCCTTACAAGAGTTGTAGTCCTTTGTGATGGTGAAGCCTTCGGCAATTAGGGCAGGATCGTTGGCATCCGCTCGAGTTGCATGACAAAGGTGACAAAATGCACCACTGTCTCCCTGGAGAAGAGCAACCATCTTTCCATCGATCATGGAGCACTGCGTCTCACACACAAGATCTATGTTGACATCATCCATAGTAAGTACATTTCGATATTCATCTCGAATCACAGGAAATGACGATTCAAATTCGACTGCAAGAACCTCTCTTTCCTCCGCAGTGCGAGTCAACGAAACGGGGCGTGCATAGCTGGTACTGTTTGGCACCGGATTTGTCCACAAGATGGTGTTGCCACGATGCAATTCGAGAGGCACATAACACGAAAGCAGAAAGGAGTTGCATTTGGTTGGGTCCAGGTGTTCAGTTTCCTCAGAAGCAAGTGCTGTATCGATCAGCTGTTGACGGATCTTGTGCGAACCAGATCCGTCAACACCGAACTTCCCGACCATACGAAATTCTCCTGTCTCTTCTCTACCAGCGCTCTTATTCAGTTGGATAAGGGAAGAAGCTGTTTCATCGAGGAGGGATTTGATGTTGACAGACGACTTCAATTGGAAACTGGTTATATCAGGATGTAGAGTTCTTTTGTATGCGTCGATACTGTTTTGGGGTGGGAAGACAACACCAAAGAGTAAACACACTGTTCTAATTGTTTGGTATTGATGAACAGATAAGTTGACGTTGTACATCAATGCTGTTGCATCGGGGACTGGAATGGTGGACTTTTGGGGCTGAACAGAACTGTTCCACTTCCGATTGCATTCATCGATAATCCTCTTCAATGCATCTTCCTTCGTCAAGTTCTGGTTTTCAGCGAACGATTCGATGTTCTCCACCATGCTCTTTAAAATTGTCCGCTGTTTCTTCATGCATGGTTCACCACCAAGAGTCGTACTTGGGCGTCCCTGCGGCTTCTCATCAGATGGTGGTTTGACTTCATAGAAGACTGATTCCTTCCAGGCAGATACATCGTCAGCAGATGCTTTGTTGCCAGGTTTCCCCTCCAACAACCGTTCAAATTTGCGATGGAAGAATTTGTGTTCAGCTCCAGGAACCTTGCATTCAATGAACTTGGTTGCTGCTTCAGCACATTTCTTTGGTCTTGGTGTTGTTTTAAAGAAATGGCTGGTATGCTCGAGGAAGAAAGTGTGTGCCTCTTCATTTGTAAATGACATTTTTATTTTTTATTTTTACCTAAAACATAAGATAGTATCTGTATTTCTAGTAGTGAATCGATACCATGTGTACATCACATCTGTAATAACACACTCACTAAGTGACATTGGAATAAAAATCATTGCAAGTATAGTCTGCTCATTATATACCTTTAAAATCACACTTTTAATATCTCAATGGGATATAAAACTCTGCAAGTATACTTTGAGATTATTTATTATACAGAATGAAATTGGTGTATTTACTACTGAAAATGTATCACTTCAAAGCTCAAAAATCCAAAATCCAAGTCGCAGCCCTGAATACCTAAATATGGTAATTTGGGCCCAAATGTCCCTTCAAAAGTGAAAGGTCTTGCAATATTTGTTTTTTAAATGGAGAGTCGGACCTTTATGCTTAAAACGAGCCCTCAATCCCTATCAGATGACAATGTTTCATCAAGATATGACCCAAAACGTGTTTTTAGGGCAAAATGCCCAAATATGGTAATTTGGGCCCAGACCCCCAAAAAATTTGAAAATTTGAAAAAAGTTGTTTTTGTGCAAAAGGCCAGCTCTTTGTGCCTTCAGAGAGCCTTCAATCATTATCAGGTGACAATGTTTCATCGAAATATGACCCAAAACGTGTTTTTAGGGCAAAATGCCCAAATATCGTAATTTGGGCCCAGACCCCCAAAAATTTTGAAAATATGAAAAAAGTTGTTTTTGTGCAAAAGGACAGCTCTTTGTGCCTTCAGAGAGCCTACAATCATTATCATTTGACAATGTTTCATCAAAATATGACCCAAAACGTGTTTTTAGGGCAAAATGCCCAAATATGGTAATTTGGGCCCAGACCCCCAAAAATTTTGAAAATTTGAAAAAAGTTGTTTTTGTGCAAAAGGCCAGCTCTTTGTGCCTTCAGAGAGCCTTCGATCATTATCAGGTGACAATGTTTCATCAAAATATGACTCAAAACGTGTTTTTAGGGCAAAATGCCCAAATATGGTAATTTGGGCCCAGACCCCCAAAAATGGAAATTTTCGAATTTTTTTTTTTCATGTTAAGCGCCTGATATTTGCGCTTTCAGAAAGCCCTCAACGATTATCATGTGATGAATATTCATCAAAATATTGAATTTATTCCCATATTTGCCATTCTGGGCACACAGTGCTAAGGTATGCACTTAGGATGGAACAGTCATGCATAGCATAGCTAATCTGCGGAATATAGCTCCATCTAGGGTTACGTCGATACCAACTGACTTACCAAATTCACTCCCATGACATGGGTTGACCCAAAGGACCTACAGCCTAACGATATATGTTAACCGTGGCCATCTCTAGATATGGCCTGATATGTTGCTGTCAGATTTCAAGTACAAAGAAACTACTAAAGATATATCCTTGATATTTGGAGTTGTTAGTTCTTCATGCATACGATTTGAGAACATATAAATCTCAATAACAGAAAATGAATTTTTTTTTTTTGGGGACATATTTCACATTTTCAATAAACATGCTTTAAATCTCTAACTAGCAAAGTTCATGATTTAAGATTTGACTGGCGCATATATACCATATTAAGACATTTTCTCATAAAATTTGGTCAAATGAAAGTGAATAGTTCTTCTTTTATTGATGATTAAAGAAAAGTTCTGTTAATCCCTATCTAACTCATCAATATAAAATTATTGTTTTTATTATATCCACCACGTACATGTATGAGTGTACTTGATGTTATGAATATTATCTTGTTATGTGTAACATTTTTTCCTACGAGGGGAATGACAAAAAACGTGTAAGTATTACTGTTTTGCATGAATCCTTTAATAAGAATGATATGTTTGGTCAGTTAATTGGAGTATGGTATATTAAAAAGTTGTATTAATTGAGCTTGTAAGTAATGCATTGTTCTATTAAATTACTTTAAATACAAAACACAATACATCATCAACGTTTCATAATTATTTGCTGTTTTACCCCCGTCAAAATATGCCACAAAGTACATGGTGCCATTAACATTTTTCATATGGTAAAATAATTAATTGTATATATTTCATAGACTAAAAATACTATTAAATAAATACTCCGAATTAAAGCCTATTATACAGACTAAATAGAGAAATATTCGTTAAACGTTCGTTAAACGTCTTCATAAGTATAACGAGTCATTTAAATTTATCTAACATTTTACAACGTGTAGAAATAGTAATTATGTCTGTGGACGCTATTATAAAACATAAGACATGATGTCTTCAGACTTTCTTAATTTTAACCCGATAGCATGAATCAAATGACTTGCAATTTTGGCAGCTCATAGTAGGGGGATGTTATCCCCAATTGTTATGAGAGGACCCTCTAAAAAGTTGCCATTGGTCTATAATGAACATATCAAGTAAAAAAAGTGGGTAGAAATAGGATCTTCGTGTCCCTACCTGGCCTTTTATAGGGAGTAGAAGTAAAATTCTCAAAAATGGGCCAAAAATAAATTATGTCAATAAAAATTGACGATTTAAAGCTACAAAATCTGTAAGTAGTACTATTGAATTCGTGAGATACTATGGCATATTTATGACTTATCTGACATCAATCATTATTTTTCGGATTCTAAATTTAGGCCCATATTCCTGTTTTTGGGTACAAATTGGCCCAAAAATAGCATATATCAATAAAAATTGATGAGTGAAAGCTACAAAATCATCTATACATGGTGAAATTAATTTCGTGAAATACTGCGGCAAATTTGTGACTTATGTTATGAAACTAAAAATCAATACGACTTAAACGTACGAAGATAAACATACAACTAAACTCTACTGAACATACAAACAGTAAATATACGAACACTAAATATAATAAGTCCGTGCAAATGCACTGTACAAAACAATTGCTTAAATTCAAGTGTAGTTATCATTTTTTATGTTTCATTGTATTGCAGTGTAAAAATTTCATTTTTGGGAGTTAGAAAATGTGCTGGGGGTTGACTCCGTACAAATCAGGTAGGGGTTAGCCTCGTTAGGTCGGGGTTGTGACCCCCTAGGACACTATGTTATATATTAATACAACATCGTCATGTTTATAGAGTGAGATCAACCATCCCCACCCCTAGCATTGCCAGACCTAGTTCTGGACGTTATAATATTCTGGTTACTTAAACCACACCATCTATCGTTATCTGTAATTTCGACATCATTCTCGACCGATAGTGGGACAAGTTTGTCGAAAAGATCTCCCACAGATCCTGGACCATCTTCCACTTTCTATCAGAAATGTTATCTTGTGTAAGGACTGGTTTCAATTGGTTCATATGCACATGTTTTCTGTTTTTATTATGTAATTCAATGGTACAGTTTTACTCACTAATAATACGAGTTATTTTGTATGGGCCTTTCCATCTTGGTTGAAATGCACATGATATCCCCTTTTTATAATACGTTCACCACAACATGACATAACTACCTTCATTGAATCGATGATACTTATTCTTTTTATCATTAATTGTTTTCATTTTATTTCTTGACGACTGAAGATTTTCAATAACTGCTTTCGAGGAGTCATCAATTTTCTTTGTGAGAGAACGTGCAAATTTGTGAGCCTGTTTTGACGAGAATGATCGGTTTTCATGGTTATTTGCACTAATGTCCATGGGTCTCATCAGATTTTCACCCATCATAAGCTCTGCGGGCGTAAACTTTGTACTATTATTGATTGAGCATCTTATTGCTAGAGCAGTAGATTGCAAATAAGTGTCCCAATCTCGACCATACTGGTCAACCTGCTTCTTAACAGTATTCTTAACTATTTTCACCATAGCTTCGCTTCTTCCATCCCCTTGAGGATGCAACCTCGATGATTTTGACAGTTCCTTTAAAACTACGTAACTCTTTAATGATATTACCATGCATATTCTGAGCACCATCACTGTGGAGTTGAGTCATTACCCCATACCTACAACACCACTCTTCGAAAATAGTTCGTGCAATGGTAGCATCAATACATTTTAAAGGGATTATTTCGGGCCATTTCGTGAAATGATCGACCATAATTAATACATATGTATTGCCATTGGCACGACTAGCAACAAATGGACCAGCTAGATCATAACAAATGATTTCAAACCGGCTACTTGAGTCGATTGGATTTAACGGTCTATTTACGTACTTCAAAATCATTACAACTCCGAATCCAGTTACTGACATCATTGTGATTTGGCCAGAAATGATTTTGGGTCACTGTCTTCCATGTTCGATCATCTGCAAAGTGACCCGCAGTTAGATGGTTATTCTAGCTTTCCACCGAATACCATCTTTGTCAAGAGACAAAAACTTTCTAAAACGTTTCAATGGACCTAGGCGAGTCAGGTCGAAGCTAGATTTGCATTTTGGATACGCATGTGCTACATCGATAAACGAGCATTCTTTTTGTACAACCAGTCAGTTAACGGATGATGAAAGTTTTGTCAATGTATTCACTTCATGTACACGACTGAAAAGATCACTGATTACATTGTACTCAGAAGGTATGTGCACAACGTCAAATGCGTAGTCAGACAGCTGTAGAGCCCAATTTGAAAGCTTTTTACTCTTTGAAGTATGTAAGTACGATAAAATTTGATTATTGGTTTTAAGTGTAAATTTTTTCCCGATAAGATAATGTCTAAATTTCTTGACACCTTCCAAAATCGCATGTGCTTCTTTTTCTACAATGTGCCATTTACATTGACTTTCGCATAGTTTACCACTGTGAAATGCAACAATATATTGCTCAACAGAAGACAAGACTTTCAAACAAGCACCAATCCCCGTGTCTGATGCATCGGTTTCAAGAACAAAATGATCACTAGGTTTTGGACAACGAAGTAGGTTAGAGTTTCTTTGACGAATTTAAAAACTTTTTCACATTCGACCGAGCAATTAAAGGAAACATTTTTACTTAAAAGACTGTATAAAGGAGACAATCGATCGTTGAATTTGGCTACGAAACGATTACAAAAATTGAACTATACCAATAAAACGACGCACTTCTTTAACATTCTTTGGAGCAGGTAAGTCTACGATCGTTTTAAAACGATCTGGATCTATGGACACCGAACCCTTCTCAACTATATGTCCCAAATACTTCATATGAGTTTGAAAGAAACGACACTTCAGGGCATTAAGTGTAAATCTGCCTAATTTGTGTCAAAACTAGTTTCACATTTTCCAAATGATCATTAAACGAGTAACCCTTCACGTTGGCATCATCAAAGTAGGGTGGAAGAATATAGTTTTTAAAACCACGGAAAGTTTTCTCCATGGATTGTTGAAAAAATGATGTTGCAGGTTTTCAACCCCTGTGGCATACCAGTAAAGGTGTATTGACCAAATCTGACTCCCGGGAGAATGCTAATGTGTTCTTCGCTGTGTCTGAGCACGGTATTTGGTAATACCCATTATTGAAATCAAGTGAGCTGAAGAATACAGAATCAGCTGCGGCGTCTAAACAGTAATCGATTGCAGGCGCAGGCCATGCTGAGTCTGGAAGAAACTTATTCAAAACACAGTAATCGACTACAAGGTGGTACTGATCCGTGACGTCAGCACTGCGACCAGGATTTTTCTTTTCTACTAAAACTGTTGCAGCTCTAAAGGGAGAATCTATATTCTCGATGAGTCCAAGTTCTTTGTACTTAGCTAATAACTTTTTAAAAATATGTTCTTTATGCATCGGAGTACGACGTAATGGAACAGAAACGGGTTCAATATTCGGATCGACATCAAAAATGCAATTTTCAGCTCGGCCAATTATTTCATTGGAAATAGAAAAAACATCTCGAAATTGAGTCCGGCAAATGTGACACTTCGTTTCGTTCAAAATAATATCTAGAACATCGAGATCAGAACTCACAATATTGACAAATTGTGAATTTTTGTTTACCATGAAGAAGTCATTATGACCCTTGGTAATTTTAACACCTTTTTGAATAGTTCAGGATTGATTTGACGTATTCGTTGCTCTGATGAAGACTTCTTTATTATTGTTATTTCCAAGAAGATGAATAGAAGGAAAAACACGAACTTTAGTCCCCATCTCGCGTTCTTCTACACCTTCTGACATAATCGTTTGACAGGTCGAGGGGCGATTCGCATCTACTCCTGGTCCTGATGCAATTGTTCTTACAACTACACTTTCACCGGGAGGTATTGTACATTTCGTCGAGGTGATGAGACAAACAGAATGACTGAATAATGGTTCATTATGAACTACAATAGAGGATTCATTTGATGTCAAATTGTCGATACTCCAGTAATTAAATTTAGACAGTACGGCCGTACCAACAAGACACGAATATGGTAAATTACTCACAACGAGCAAATTTTTATCCACACTAACAGCAAGTGGTTGTTTGTTTGCACCAATAACCGACCCGCCATATAGAAATTGCCGTAATTTTTTCAAAATTGGATTTTATGTAACACATCTTTTAGTGATACACGTATTTCTCTTGCACACAGTGTGTGGCTATATGGTTAATACCATTACAATTGTAACATCGAATAGGTTCATTATTATAATTAGGTCTAGAGTTCTAGAGGCTCCACAGTGTGCATAACCGGACATTGTGTTAACACCATCAACTTGTCGATCAGCAACCAGGGATAAATGGACTTTTACCGTAGCGGTAAGATCGTTATGGCCTGGAGAAGTTCACGGTTGGTATTCAGACTAGCGGCCGGTGCACCTTCATTTCTATTTACTGAATTTACAGACATATCTGGTGATTCTACGTTTGTATCTACAATATTTATTCATGCATTTCGAGCATATTCAAGCTGTTGATATGCTGTAACAGTCGAATGTGGATCACTGTTAAAAACATAAATTGCTTGACATAATTGTGGGGATGTTCCTTGCAAAGATTTTCTTTTGACAGCTTTCTGGAATTCTGCATCTGGAGTCTGAGTAAATATACAAACACTAAATATAAAAAGTCTGTGCAAATGCACAGTACATAATAGTACAGAGTAATTAGTTCACTAATATATTAAAACAACATTGTCATGTTTATAGAGTGAGATCAGCTACCCTAAAATCATCCACCCATCAGTAAATCAGTCAAATTGGTTTATGAAATTATGAAAATGACCTTAATAGTTTTAACTATTAAGGTCATTTTCATAATTTCATTGAGTTGAAGGGTATCCTACTATTCTGTACTTTAAGCCAAAAATTGGTACACCACAACCACCTTATAATACTTTCAACATTTTTTTGACTGAACACCACCCTATTTCTATAGTTTCAGTATCCAACAAGATCTGAAAGTCATCCAAGGTTGTATCAAGGTTGTAGAAAGTTGTGTTATAGTCATTACCTATTTTAAAGACTTCTGGATTTTCATCTTTTCATCATTTCAACATTTACTTATGAAAACGAAGATGTCATTCTTAAAAAGTTATCATGATATCTATTGGAAATCATTTTTTATGGCAGATTTTACACAAAATTGACTAAAAAAGTACTTGAAATACATTTTCGCACATTTTTACACTTTGGTGTCAATTATTTGGTAAAAAGTGGTCATAGCACCCTGGGGGTACTACAGCAATTTTGACCCTAAGGGTACCCACCCTTGAGGGTACTAATGGGGAATATGTGCTGGATTTTTAGTAACCTGCCCCCTGTTTATCTCTTTATCAGGATTGCAGCTCTGTATGATGTAATTGGTGTCCCTGTGCAATTAGTGGCCTAATACTTTATGACTATCTTGAAGTGAAAATAAATCAGTATAGATTTGTGAATGTGCAGTGTACAGTTGTATGAGACTCCCATATGATTCTAGACATAATATTGCTATTAATTATATATAAAGACATATTATGTCTTTATATATAATTAATAGCAATATTTTTGTTTTATTTGATTTTATAAAGAAAAGTAAAAAAAGAAAAAAAATATCCCTCTGAAGATTAAATAGTGAAAATGTTTAGGGAAAAGTGAAGTTGTTTGCTTGTTGTTGGAGTCCCAAGTACGGTGAACGGTGTCCACAGACGTCAAATATAGATTATGTTTTATAAGATGATTATAATATAAAATACAAACCGTGAAACTAAATTTACTCCCTCCTAGTCTCAATCAAAATAAGACAAAGCTCCCTTAATAATGAATAAATTATTGAAAATATTCGCACAATAAAATGTTATACATGGTTGGCTCTTATTACACAGTAATAATAACCTTACCTTGAAAGGATTCAATGCTTTTTGTGGACACTTCAATAAAGCTCCTTTTCTTACATATGTTTGATTATTAGACATTTTGTAACAGACACACAAATCTTGCTATTAACACACATTTACTTTGAATGGATGAGTTGAATATTACTTCTTGCTCTTCTTTCGATTAAAAAAAACCATAGTAGCTGAATCAAATTAAACAAGCAGCAGTAGAGTATTTTGTGTCAATCAAGTACAGCTGGTAATTTCTAAATATATAAGGAGAAAACATCAAATTTTTCAATGAATATAACAATTTAAAATCTTTAATAAAGAAAAAATAACTATAGTAATGTAATGTTATGTAATGCATATAACTTTGTCAATTTTAGGTTTTTTGACAAATATGGTTAGGTTTTGACCTACCTTATCGGACAAAAAGTTAGTCAGACAAAATTTTAATCAGACAAAAATATAGACAAACTAAATTTTAGTCACTTTCAAATATTTTAGTCATTTTTGTTCTGTTTTATCCGACTAATATTTATGTCTGACTAATCATTTGGTCTTTTTCTAAAATTTTATGAATAGCAAATTTATGTTTAAAGCTAAAAAAATGTTGAGTTTTGAACATACAGTAGATATAATTTTTTTGCTTTAAAGTTTTTAGTTTTCTGAAACATAAGTGCCATGCATTTTTGAACTGATTGACAGGAACAAATTTCTCACAATCATTTTTTGTCTAACTATGTTTTGTCCGATATGGTAATTAAAAACTGTGGTATCTTCAGTGCTATTGCTATAACTGAATTTGTTGATCGGAAACTATTTTGTGCCCTTTTGGTTACTTTTTGTTCTTAAACTGACATTAAGAATATTTAGTCACTTTTGTCCGAAAAAAATGATTTGGACCAAATATTTAGTCGAACATAATAATTAGATGGACAAAATTTTAGTAAGACAAAATTATTAGTTCGACAAAATTTTAGTCACTTTCTAAAAATTTAGTCACTTTCTAAAAATTTAGTCACTTTTGTTGGACAAAGTTTTGTCCAATAAGGTATTCATTTTGCTGAAAGGGTTTGACAACCCCAAAACTTGTGCTGTAATCGTACATCTATGCCAGGTGCTCTAAAATCAGTATCATTCATAACCAGTTGAGATGCATAAGTAACATAAATAGAGTCAATACAGGTTAAAAAGACACCACGTTAGAAGGGCACTTTGGAGAAATCAAACTTTGAGACCTTGGTACATATTAATCACAGAAACCAAACAGTTATTTGGAACGTGGTGGTTTGCACGACTGTTTTCGCGAGAAAAACTTGAAAAAAATCATCAGCTATTTTTATATTGTTTTCTATGTTTCGTTTTGTGTATTTTTTCACATTTATCCCCAATATGGCCAGGGAATTCTGCTAAAACATATGTTCCATCTATTTTCTAATAGAGATCTACATCATATTTACTAGATACAAGCAAAAAAAATCAATTTAAGTCCATCCCAATCCTCAGAAACTATGACATTTGGAGACAATTGACAGTGCCCTTTTAACCAAAGGTGTGATATATGCTGTACACATTGTTAGGTTAGAAAGATCATAATTGCACAATTTAACAAATCATTTCACTGGCAAAAATCTGAAGGTAAAAGATGCATTACTAACATCTTTTAAACAAACACAAGAATCTCTGAACTTGATAAATAATTCTGCTCTCGTTTCTTTCTCTTTCATCAACATCTCCTATATAGTTTTTTTTTTCTTTTTTTTTCAGCTTCAATCTTCTCTCGCATCTCAAGTACCTGTGAGCCGCCCAGGCTTCCATGAACCTGTGTTACGAACATTTTTCGTTTTGACAGGTCTAACCTTCTCAAAATGAAAAAATCCCTCCATCTCAGAATATTTCAAGTGCAAAATAGACTAAAATTCTTAGCATTAGTTGAAAGGGCACTCAATGCAACCCAATTATGATAGCGATATTAAGACACTTAAATATATTTGATTGAAGCTTTATATATTGCAAACTAATAATTATACTCATAGGAGGTAAAAAAATCAATAAATTTAAAATATCAAAATAACAAGCTTCATTAACAATGCAAACGAATAGGGTACTTTTGAAATAAAAGCTCATTTGCATACATTTACGCATGCTGAGAGAGCATCACTTGTTGAGAGCAATCTGGTTTCTTATGATAGCACAAGTCTTCTGTATCACTCCCTTCAAATATGCAATTCAGGAGTCACAACTTAATCAATAGAACAGAATATTTTGTGTGCCCTTTTAACCAATACTTCAGAAATACAAGGTGTCACAATTTGTTTGGAGAATATACAAAATTAGAGAATAAACTTTCGCGACTTGCAGGAAATGTGCTTTGTTAGATTTATGATACTTATCATGTTACATGATGCTTATTTATGATATGTTCTATTTAGATATGCATGACCGGTGTAGTACAATATACAATTAAACATGCCGCTGTGATTAGTTCGTTCCTTCACGATGTTGTCAAATGGTAATGCCGATGCACCTGTGGTTAATCGAGGTCAGCCTGGCAGTGATGCAGCTGGACTCAATGCAGCAACTGAACTTGAGCAGCTTCGTGAGAAGCTAGTATTGTTACAGCAAATAAATGCATTACAAACTCAACCACGAGCAGGGACCAAACCAACGGTCATGCGAGTCGAGGTCCCTGAAGGATCATATACAATGTCCCCTACTGAATTCCGGACATTCAAAAAGGACTGTATGACACACCGTGAATTAACCAATTGCACTGATCATCAAGCAGTTCTACAGATCCGATTACATATAGATACAGACTTAAAACGTGTAATTGATACCAATCATCCTGAATGGGATACGTTAACAGTTGAACAAGCCTTAGATGCTGTTGGTAAAATTGTAAATGAAGTGAGTAACCCATTAGTGTACCGCCACCAATTAGCTAACATGAAACAATCAAGGGATGAACCTTTTCGTGAATTTGTTACCAAGCTTAAAGTATGCTTATTAGATTGTGAATTTCGCTGCCCATTTGATCCTATTCACAAACTTACCGACTACATGTCGCAATATCAAAATATGAACATGTAAATATAAACCAGTAAATATATATTATCTTGTTTAGAACTAAATATAATCACGTTGGGTTTGTGGCTTAGCACAGAAGACTTAAGAACCTATTAGGATTTGACACTGGCAACGAGACGTGATGGACCCGGCAAGCTTAGCAATGATGATCGAGTCCTTCCAGGTGATGGCAAAAGCCAACCAGGAGTTAGTTGCAGCTATGGCGACGTAAAAAACAGAACAGGTATCAGCGACAGTACCGGCAGTTGGAACTAACAACAACCAAGCAGCCCAAAACAACATGGCGGGTGCAGTTGCACTCACAAGTATCAAAGTACTTCTAACGTTGGGGGACAGTGCAGAAGAACGACTTGTGAATTTCCACGAATGGAAAAACGAATGGAAAAACTCACAGTAGCTGGTATCAATGACCAACATCATCAAAGCACTATAGCCTTAATGTGGGGTGGCAAAGACATTAAGGACTATGATGGAATCGATAAAGCAGGAGACATGATGCATGGTACAAGTACAACCAATCCAGATTACGAAAATTGAAACGAAAATGGCAGGTGAAATCAACGAAGCATTTGCCATGTTTAAATTCTGGCAAAATGAACAAGGACAACGTAGTATAAACGAGTGGCATAAAGAACTAAAAGCAATGGTAAAGACTTGCATGGGTACAGCAAGGATCAGGCAATACCTGACCAAATGACAGATGCAGAAACAAATCTTATGATTGCAAATACAGCAAGTACAGCACAAAGTCAGAGAGGAATGAAAAGAGGAGTGGGTGTGATCATTGTGTCAATGCAAGGAAACCCCACACAGCAGATAAGTGCTATTTCAAAGACAAAGAATGTAGTGTGCAAACAGATTGGGCACATGGGAGGATCAAAGCGCTGTAGTAAAAAGGTTAACAGAGTAAAAGTCTCTGACATCGATGATGCATCAAACTGGGAACAGGATAGAAGTACAGGTAGAAGTCCGAAGAAAGAAATAGGGATCAGGAAGGTTGGAAAGAAGACATGTTTGCAGATAGTGGAGCTGATGTAATCAAAGTACCTTCAACCTGGTTCCAGAAAGGGATGGGCACACTTCAGCCAACAAAAGACATCCTGACATCCTGACACCTTACTGCAGTGAGGCAACAGAAGAAGCAGGGCTGAATGTGGAAGCAAAGTTCCGGACGCTGATTACAACGAAGAAAGGTGCAAGATGTTTGTGTTGGGTATATGTAGTTAACAGCAAACAACCAATTCAACCTCTACTAAGGACGATGCAGCAACAGAACTTTTAAACCAGATGGCAGAGAACCAACAGATGAAGAGCAAGAGAAAGAAGAGATCCTGATGATGTCCAGAGAGGTGTAGAGGGAAAAGAAATTATGAAAGTATCAAGCAATGTGAAGATAGGGAAAGGCACCATGCCTGACAGCACGTGTGTACCAGAAATTACGGAGAAAGAGGTGAAAGAGTGTTGGGATATTATACGATCCCCGAAGTATGCTAACGTCTTAGACCCGAAACGTATCGGAACAATGAAGAAGAGGTCCCCTATCACTTTTCATAGAAATGAAGAGAAGAGAATACTGTCCCAACCATATCGACCAGTACCACCTCAATTCCGCGAAGAGCTGAGTAAACACCTTCGATTCCTTCAAGACAATAACAAGATTGTTGATGTCAATCCGAATACAGAAACTGTTGAATTGTTCAGCAACGTAGTAATCAGTAGGAAACCATCGGGGAGTCTATGAATGAACTTAGATGCACGACCAATCAACAATGCACTATGTGACATCGTCTCCCCACACATGAAGACACCTGATGATGTCCGACATGAGATAGCAGGTTCCACAAGGTTCTCGGAATTCGATATGAATCACAGCTATAACCAAAGTACGTTGAGCGATAAGAGCAGCAGGAAGTATGGAGTTTTCCAGACACACAAAGGGTTTCACCGTTTCACTGGATTATACTTTGGACACGAGCAGTCCAGCCAATTATTTGATGCTGATGTGAAAACATCTCTACGAGGATTAAAACAATCAGAAAGTGTAGCAGACAACATCATTGTGCATGGAAGAACGGCAGCAGATCACAAAGAAGGCCTTATCGAACTGTTAGACAGGTGCTTAACAACAATCAAGCTATGCCGAAATCATAGATGCCCTTGAGTCAGCTGGGGTTTGCATCCCTACAACTCGGATCTGGAGATTGTACATGTGGCAGACGCCCAACCGACAGGAATTGCATCATCTGTGTACATGGTAACTAAGGAAGAGATAGAGACATGGTGGCCACTCAATCATATCAGTCGGAGTCTTACACCAACAGAATTTGGATATCCCCAGATCGACCGATAGAGTCTCTCCCAAGCTTGGGGTATGAGACAGCAACGTATTGTGACCACCAACCGTTATTACCATTCTATAATGGAACAAAACGACCTACACCTCGGGTAGAGAAACACATCTGATCAGTTCAAGATTTAAACTATAAGATGGTATACATGAAGGGCAAAGACAATCCCACAGATTGGAACTCTTGCCATCCTGAACCGATAGACAAGTGGAACAGTACATTCTTTAAGATCCGCACGCGGATCATGGAGGCTGCACATGAAGGACACCCAGGAATATCATAACTGAAAAGCAAACTGCGAGGGTCAGTTTTTTTGGCCAGGAATCACAAGATTTGTTGAACACAGATTCAAATCTTGCTTAGCATGTCAAAACACATCAGAGGGAAAACATGATCATGACCTGTTACACCCAAGTGAACCACCAGAACAGTATAGTCCAAAATGGGTGCAGATCACTGGGGCCCCCTACCTGAAGGCCGTGCAAGACACATATTGGTTGTCCAAGACTATCTCTCGTAATACCGAAAGGCAGTAGTCGTGAAACACACTGCGGGTAAAGATAACATATGTGCGCTAGAAGAGATCTTTGGAAGACACAGCTATCCGAACAAACTGATCACCGACAATGGACCGCCATGGAATGGGCTTGATAGCCATGAGATGAAACAGTACATGAAATGGGCTGGAGTCTATGTAGAAGGCCGAGATCCACTTGCTGCATTGAACACAGCTCTAAAATCCTACCGGAACACAGAACACAGTGTTACCAAGCGAAAAACCGGTAGAATGGTTGTTTGGAAGGACAATCCGAACACTGCTACCTCAACTGCTACAAACACAGTGTGAGGATGCAGAGACAGAAGCAGCGAAAATTAAAATTTGAATGAGAGAACAAGGAGCCTCAGAGAAGAAGAGGCATGATGTTAAAACAAGAGAAGAAGACATCCAGGTTGGATAATAGGTTCTGTTGAAGTATAAAAAGAAGAAAAAAGGGATGCCAAAGTATGACCCGAAATCATTCACCATTGTAGAAATTTTTGGACGGCAAGCCTGACTAGAGAGAGGAACAACAACTCTTCACAGAGAGACTCAAAAGTTCAAGAAGTATCACCATGAGGGGCAGAGGACGTCCACTGCACAACTAGATGATGAATGGGAAGAACGAAGTAGCAGAGTCACCACCACCAGAGAAGGTACACCACTAACAGCACCTGACATGACAACACCTGACATTACTATACCTGATATTACTAAACACACTAACGGGACAGAGACCGAAGTTCTTCCTCGCCGCTCTGCCAGAAACCGAAAGGCACCTGATCGACTAAGAACATGGTCAACATGAAGTACAGCACGGGTTTCACAACATATGTAAATATAAACCTGTTAAATATTATCTCGTTTAGAACTAAATATAATCACGTTGGGTTTGTGGCTTAGTACTGTAGACTTTAGAACCTATTAAGAGGGACCACACCACCTGTCATGCGAGTTGAGGTCCCTGAAGAATCATATACAATGTCCCCTACTGAATTCCGGACATTCAAAAAAGACTGTATGACACACCGCGGATTAACCAATTGAACTGATCATCAAGCAGTTCTACAGATCCGATTTACAATTGATACCAATCATCCTGAATGGGATATGTTAACAGTTGAACAAGCCTTAGATGCTGTTGGTAGAATTGTAAATGAAGTGAGTAACCCATTAGTGTACCGCCACCAATTAGCTAACATGAAACAATCAAGGGATGAACCTT
>JAUKPT010000692.1:0-18258 GCA_032273505.1 Nanomia bijuga
TTTTCTCTGATGGATTCGTCCGATGAGAAATTATTGCATCGTCACTGTATTTGACTCTATTTTGTACTATTTTGTTCGTTTAAAACATATTTATATCACAAAAATATTCATCACAAATTAAAACAACATTATTATCCTGAAATATCCACAATCAGTTCTCTTTAATTATTACACTGATTCAAAACAAATTCTTCATCAATTTTTCGAGACTAATTGGGCCTATATAGTAGTCACTTTTTTGCGGACACACTGCAAAGCTCTACTTAGTTTTTTGAACATATCTAGTTTAGAAAATGAGAATTAAATAATCATCATTAGTGCACTCTACCTAACAAAATGGTCTATTCAATCATAAGTTTCTCAAATAAAAAAAAACACTTTTTATCCAAACAAAATATTAGAATCAATAGTCATAAAAATCAATTATTCATATCATAATCTTTTCTTAAGAGAATAGTCCAATCAGATCATTTCCTTCGATAAAAAAAAACATTTATCCTATCAAAATACTACAATAAATAATCGTATATAAATCAATTATTGATATCAGTATCTATTTATAAGAGAATTTTTTTTACTTTTATATTTCATAAACGTGGTCAAAGAATTATGTCGAAACTTTCTTTTTGATAAGTTTCGTCTGTATAAATTTTATAGCGTTAAATTTAAGATGATTTATTTAAGTTTGTTTATTGTTATAACTATAAGTTCTTTAATCTTATATTTATTTTAATCCTTATTTACATTATTATTACTAAAAGTTTCTAAGTTTCTAAGTTCTTAAGGTTGAAGATTAAAGTTTGAAGTACGTCATACCTCCTTGCCGTCCACCTCCCCTCCATCCAGTCACACGAGTTGTTCGTTTGTATACTATTAACATCATTAATTATTAAAAGCTTTACGGCTTCCAGGGGGTGATGTAACGAACAAGTTTTAAAAACGCCGTTAAGATGCCTGTAAAATCACCAAATTACATGTAAGATATATTTTTGCATTCTGGGTGCACTAAGTACGTTAAAGCATGGTTTTGTTAAAAACCTGTTAACAAAACCATGCTTTAACCTTTACTTAGTATACTAAAGATTCGAGTCGTTAAAGTAAATTGATGTTGATACTCTCAATGCTTTCGAGAAAAGTAATTGAAGAAATTTTCAAAACAAGTCGTGCAATTTGAATTGTTCAAAGTACTTAATGCATTATGTAGCGTCTGAATGAAAATAACTACATTTTTATATGGAAAATATTTAGCACTAATTGCTCTAATCTGATAATAAAATAAAATATAACTTCCCCAAATATGAATTTTATATAAAAACTACAGAATTTTCATCGTCATCGTATCTGTTTTCAAACGTAATAACTGGAATCTTCTTACCACCACGTGTCTCCGTTACTGTTTTTCTCTTTTTACGAAAAAACGATTTATTTTTCTTGTAATATTTTTCTTCGAGTAAAGTTCTTAATCGTTTTATTTCTAAATCCCTTACTAAAATATTCAATTTGTATATATGATTTGAATTGTTCAAATTTGTTTGTAAAGTGGATACTTGACAAGTCTTTTGTTCTAACATTGCGATTGTCTCTCGAAGTATGACCAACTCGTCTTCCGTATTTGAAAGGTTTGCCGATTCTTTCTCACTTGATGTTTCTGATAGCAGTTCAACTGGGCTTTCCTGGTTGCTAGGTTCTTGTGGAACTTCATCTGTTTCAAAGCCAAAATTAACTATACCGGAATCTCTTCTAACAGGTTCGTCCTTCTTTTCAGAAGTTGACTCTGCATCTTTAACTACTACTTTATGAACTGCTGGAATTATCTCTACGGATGTAGCTTGAATAACAGCATCATTTGGACCGTCTTTATTTTCTTCAATGATAGTATTTTGACCTTCCATCACACTTCCATCTTCTATCACTTCATTTATTAATAAAACAGTCGAAACTCCTTCATCTATACCTAAAGATGTTTCATCAGCTACTGGAACAATATCTGGTGTTGATATCTCTGTATTAACTGCACTTGTAACAGATTCAACTTTAGTTGCATCATTTGTACCATCTACAACATCAACTGCAGGATCAATTTCTGGTGTTGATACCTCTGCATCAACTACAATTGTAGCAGTTTCAACTTCAGTTACAGCATTTGTAATATCTATAACATCAACTACAGGAATAACTTCTGGTGTTGATACCTCTGCATCAAGTACAACTGTTCCAGTTTCAACTTCAGTTACAGCATTTGTAACATCTACAACATCAACTACATGAACAACTTTTGGTGTTGATACCTCTGCATCAACTACAATTGTTCCAGTTTTAACTTCAGTTACAGCATTTGTGACATTTTCAACATCAACTGCAGGAATGATTTCTGGTGTTGATACCTCTGCATCAACTACAGTTGCAGCAGTTTCAACTTCAGCTAGTTTAGATCCTGCATCTATAGCTAGATTAACTTCACATACCTTTACATCGAGTGCAACTGTAGCAGGTTGACCTATATCGTTTGTGGGCATTTCAACAACATCTTCCACTGAATCATCAGACAGTTCGAAACCACCTCCACTTATAAAATTATCTATTGAAACATAATCAGTATCAGGTTCAACTTTAAGTTCACGAATTAATTCTACATCAATAAATTCCTCTATTGATTCTCCCACTTTTACCTCGACTGCAGCATTCACTACTTCATATCTTTCAAGTGCAATATCTACAGCAGCTGCTACTGAAGGAATTTCTAGTGTTGATATTTCTGTTCCAATGGTTACTGAAACAGGTTCTAATTCAGCAGTAACTGGGGCTGTATCTGTAACATCTACCGCAAGAGCAACTTTTGGTTTTGCTACTTTTGCTTCAACGGCAACTGCAGTAGCATCTAATCCAGTAGTGTCTGGAACCGTATCTACTATTAGAGCAACTTCTGGGGTTGCTACTTCTGTTTCAACAGTAACTGAAGTAGTATCTATTTTAGTAGGGGATGCATCTACATGATCGACTACTGGATTGATTTCTAGAGTTAATGGTTCTGATTCAACTGTAACTGTATCAGCTTCTAATTTAGCAATAACTGGAGGTGCACCAGCTACATATAATGCTGGAGCAACGTCAGCTGTCACCTCTTCTACTTTAACGGTAACCGAAGAGATCTCTAATACAGCCACTACAGCAGTTTCTCCATCCATAAGTGCTGAAGACACTTCTGGTGTTGCTACTTCTGCTTCATCAGTAACTGCAACATCTGTAACATATGTAACATCTACTTCGGAAGTGACTTTTGGTGTTGTTATCTTTGATTCAACTGTTTCAACAGTAACTACAGCAGATTCTACTTGGAAGAAGACGGAAGTTGTATCTGCAACATCTATTTCTGGAGCAACTTCAGGTGTTAATACTTCTGCATTGACTGGGGATGTATCTTCAAAATCTGCTACTGAAGTAACTTCTGATGTCGATACTGCTAACTCAACGGTAGCAGTTTCTACTTCCACAGGAACTGGAACTTCACCCGAAACATTTACAACATCTGGTGGTGTTGCTACAGTGACTTGAGATGCGTCAGTAGCATTTACTTCTTGAGGGACTTCTCGTATTGCTACTTTTGCATTAACGATAAATGAAGTAGTTTCTACTTCTGGAGCAAATTCAGGTGCTTCAACGGTAACTGCAGATATATCTAACTTAGCAGTGAATTGGGATGCATCTTCAACATTTATTGTAGAAGCATTTATAATATGCGCTACTGAAGCATACTCTGGTGTTTCTACAGCTTCTTCAATGGTATATGCAACAGGATCTACAACATTAATGGCTGGGGCTGCATCTGCAACATCTACTGCTGGATCACATTCAAGTGGTACTGCTTCTGCTTCAACGGTAACCTCATATATTGCTATTTTAGCATTAGCTTTGGTTGCATTTGTAACATCTACTGTTCCAGAAACTTCTGGTGTTGCTACTCCTGCTTCATTAGTATCTGCAGATGTTTTAACCTCAGCCATGACTGGAGCTTCATCTGCAACGTCTACTGCTGGAACACATCCAGGTGGTACTGCTTCTGTTTCATCGGCAATTTTAGATGTTTTGCATGCATCTGCAACATCGACTGAAGGAACAACCTTTGGTTTTGTTACTTCAGCTCTTACTGTAGCTGTAGATATCTCCACTTCATTTGTGACTGAGGCTGCATATGCAGCAACTACTGCTTGATCAACCTCTGGTATTGCTACTTCAGCTTCAATCTTGACTGCAAATGTTTCTACTTCAGCAGTTACTATATATGTATCTCCAACACTTACTACTGGAGCAGATCCAGGTGGTACTCCTTCTGTTTCATCGATATTTGCAGATGCCTCTACTTTATCAACCGTATCTTCAGATGTTTTGAAATCAGCCGTTAATAGATCTGCATCTGCAACATCTAATATCGAAGTGACTTCTGGTACTGATAGTTCAGTTTCAATGGTAACTGTAGATATTTCTTCTTCATTAGTGGCTGGGGATGTATCTACAACAACTCTTGCTGGAGCGACTTCTTCTGTTGCTACTTCAGCTTCAACGGTATCTGGAGATATTTCAACCACAGTAGTGACTGGAACTGTATTTGTAGCAACTACCGCTGGAGCAACTCCTGGTATTGCTTTTTCTGCTTCTATAGTATTTTCAGATGTTTCTACTTCAGCAGTGTCTCGGGCTGTATCTACAACATCTTCTGCTGGAATGACTTCTGGTGCTGCTATTTCAGTTCCAACCGTAGCAGTAGATATCTCTACTTCTTTTGTGACTGAGGCTGCATCTGCAACAACTAATGCTAGAGCAACCTTTGGTGTTGCCACTTCAGCTTCAACCTTGACTAAAAATGTTTCTAAATCAGCAATTACTGCAGCTGTATATCCAACACTTGCTACTGGAGCACATCCAGGTGGTAATGCTTCTGTTTCATCAATAATTGCAGATACCTCTACTATTTCAACAGTATCTTCAGATGTTTTAAAATCAGTCTTTAATAGATCTGCATCTGGAACATCTAATATCGAAGTGACTTCTGGTGCTGATAGTTCAGTTTCAATGGTAACTGTAGATATTTCTACTTCATTAGTGGCTGGGGATATATCTACAACAACTCCTGCTGTAGCGAATTCTTGTGTTGCTACTTCAGCTTCAACGGTATCTGGAGATATTTTAACTTCAGCAGTGACTCGAACTACATCTGTAACAATAACCACTGGAGCGACTTCTGGTGTTGCCAATTCAGCTTCAACAGTATCTTCAGATATTTTAGCTTCAGCCTTGACTGAAGCTGTATCTAGCACTTCTACTGCTAAAGTGACTTCTTGTGTCGCTAATTCAGCGATAACAGCGGAAGTTTCTACTTCAGCAACATCTGGTGTTACTAGTTCCATTTCAGCAGGGACTTTGGCTAAATCTTCAACATCTACTACTTGAATTATTTCTTTTTTTTCTACTTCTACTGTAGATGTTACTACTTTAGCAGTGACTGGAGCTATATCTGCAACATATACTGCTGGTATAAATACAGGCGCCACTACTTCTGATTTAAAGGTATCTGCAGCTGCATTTTCTTCAGCTGTGACTAGAGCTATATCCGCAATATCTGCTGCTGGAGTGACTTCTGTTTTTTCTACTTTCGCTTTTATGGTAACTGTAGATGTTTTTATTTCTACTGTTTGACAGACTTCTGATGTTTCCGCTTCTGCATCAACAATTAGAGAAGATTCTGCATAATCAGGGGTTTTATCTACAACATCTACTGTTTGGACAACTTCTGTTGTTACCTTTGCCTCCAATTTAAATTTTGGTTCTCTATCTTTTCTTTTTACTTCGGCTGTTCCAATTATATCAGCTGCACTACAAGGTATATCAACAACATCTTCTTTCTGATTATTATTAAATATCGTTGTTTGTATTTCTTCTTTGTTTGCCGTACATTCAGACTCTTTCAACAAATGCATTATATCAATATAAGATGTCGTGCAATCTTTCCTTATAGCTTTTTCTTCAAAAATCTCTTCTTCAACTATATTTACTTTTGCAGAATTTTTCTTAATGTGTCGAGTTTCATCATTCATGACAGGTGTCCCCTTAATTTGCACACTAAATAGTTGAACGTCACAAAGTTTGCCTTCTTCATCAGGAAGTTCATTCAGCTCATCAAGTAGCGGTGTAGAACAGTATTCTTCGATAATTTCAACTTTTATAATGTCTTCTTCATTCGCATCATCTTCTTGATCACGCAATAACTGGATAAAGTAATCTTCATCAAGTGTTTCCTGATCTTTGACAATCATCTCATTGCACGTTTCTTCATCAGAGAATGTATCCTTCCTATCGATGAGAACGGAAATTTCATGCTCTTCAACCACATTATGTTCTGTCGTTTGCTTGATGCCGAGGCCAATCTTTGTCTATACAAATAATAAAATCAAGACATTAACCTTTTTTATTGCACCTTTAATCACAGAATATCTTAACGGGGGTAATAATGAAATACTTTGTAAGAAATATAAATTTTATAAAATGTGCTAATTTACATTAAAACGACAATAAATTAAAAAATACCATATACTCACCTTAATTATAAAATGCAAAAGCTAGATTTTTAGTTTTATAGTTTACATTAGGGTTATATTTTTGAGAAATTGTATATTACTTATATCCAAATCCATGTATCTTACTGTTATTCTACGGTTCTTTTTACTTTTTTCTGTTACCTATCTGTTGAACCCATTCACCACAGACCACATTTTCCGGTGAAAAATTTTGTTGAATGAAAATTGCACTTAGCCAAATTCGAACTGAGAATTATGGTTTTTAACCCAATCCAGACTGGGCTTTTTGCGTTTTCCCAGGACCTGTGGGTCTCTTTGACCTCCGATTACTAAATCTATCATTAACCCTTAAAAATGACTATTTTTCTTTCAAATTGTCAGGAAATATTTTTCAATCTATTTTCTAAAAATCAAAATCCTTTTCTTAATTCCAGGTAGAGGATGACGTCACTAGGTTGGTATGCTTAATTATGTGAGGTGTTCTGCACACCTAAAGTGTCACCCAATTTGGTCAGGAACAATATGGGAACTTATTACATAAGTAATAACGACAAAAGATTTTCAATGCGTATTTTCTGCAAAATCTTATTATTTTTTGATAAACTTTTCCTGGAATCATTCCAGTTACTTATAATGAAATTAAATGTAATTCTACTTATTCTGCTTCAAAAATCACTTCGAATGATGTATGATATGTCCACATGGTGTACTTAACTACAGGCCATGCCAACGTGCAGGTAAATGTACGGAAAGTAACTTCCTGGTATTTTCTTCTTCTAATTTTTTCAAGGTAAATTAATATCAGTAATGAATGAAATTTTATGCAATCGCCAAAACAAAAATAGTTGAACATTCGTCGAAATATGAAGAACTTCCGATCTCACCAAAAGTGACATAAAACACTATGAAATATTGAAACTCGTTGTTTCTAGTTTTAGCAGAGCAAAGGTAACAACTTAACCTATATTCGTGTCATTTTTTGTGGAAAACGTTGCTCGCATTCAGAAGATAATGAGAAAAGTTTGTTAAAAATAAAATGAAATTCAAATCATATACCTTCGCATTTAATGATCTATTTAGACGACCCTTGTTTTTGGTTTGCAGATTCGATATAATGACATAGTGGCATGATTATTACATTCAGATCTAATCCATTTAAATGTTATTAGTACTAGTTTAAATTCTATTTAAAAATGTCTGTTAAGTGGAGGTTTTAGATGGAGGGTAATTTTAAAAATGGATTTGCATGAAGATAAGCTATAGATATATTTTTTACCTCTGTTGGTTGTTCTTGTAACTCCAACTTTAACTTTTTTTCGCTTTCATATTTTTCCTTAACATCAGCCATTTCTTTAGCCATCAATTCTTTCTCTTTTATCAACGTTTCGTAGTCGTATTTCATAGATAGATGTTGTTGCTTCATTTCTTTATGAATCCGGATCATCTTTCCATTTTGAACTCTCGAAGTTTGGAGCTCATTGGTAAGGCTTTTTATTTCTCCTTGATGTCCACTCAAGTTTTCTTGATGATTGATCATAGACTGAGAATATTGTTTTACTGATGCATCATTTTCATATGTTTTTTGCTTAAATTCTTCAATCAAATCTTGAATTTCTTCTTCTTTTATATTAATATCTTTCTTTAGGATTTCAATATTTTCCATCAATTCCTCAGAATTCGCCTCTGATTGAAATAGTTTTTCTTCCAGATCGTAATGCTCTTCTAGTAGATTTGAATATTTATTGTCTAGCTCCGTAAATTCAAGATCGTTTTTCTCATGAGCATCATTTATTTCGGCAAGAACTAAAATATGCTTGTCGTTTAATTCTTCTAGTCGCAGTGTTATCTCACTGTTAATAGCTTTAGCAGTTTTGAGTTCTCCTTGAACTGAAGCAATGGTTTTATCTTTTTCTTCAATCATTATTTTGTATTTATCATTAAGTTTAGTAATTTGCAAAAGTTCTTTATTGGACGTTTTGTTTTTATTGGATTCTTTTTCAATCTTATAAATCGTTAAATTCTTGTCATTGATTATCATCTTACTATTTTCTAGCTTTGTTGATACTTCTTCGTATCGGTTATCCAATTCAATAAGTTGCGATGACAGTTGAGTGTTGAGCATTTTACAATTGTTTAATTCTTCTTCGACTGAAGCACTGTCTTTTTCTTTTTTCTCAGCCGACTGTTTATGTCCCTTTTCGATAAATGACTGTTTATCATTAAGTTGATTAATTTGCGACTTAAGTTCTGTGTTGTATTGTTTAGTTTTGTCAGATTCGTCAGCTATTGCAGAAATCATTGCGTTCTTTTCATTGAGTATTTTGCTGCTCTTTTCGAGTTCTACAAAAACGTCTGAGTATCTATCGTGCATATCATTTAATTGAATTGACAAATAGGAATTCTGTGTTTCATAGTTGTTTAATTTATTTTTAAATGAAGAAATGGTTTTATCTTTTTCCTCTATCAACATTTTATGCTCTTTTTTATTTTCACCATACTTAACTTTCAAATCACTAAGTTCTAAGGATGCTTCAGTGTAGTGATTCCTAATGAGATTTGATTCTTCGACTATCGAAGCAATGAATGTCTCTTTTTCATTAATTACTTGAGTGTGATTCTCTAATGCATGATTGTGTTTGTTTTTAAGATCTTCAAGTTGTAAAGACAATTCATGATTATTTGTTTTAATGGTAAATAATTCTTCTTTGACCAGAGCACTATCTTTTTCTTTTTCCTCAGCTGACTGTTTATGTCTCTTTTCAATAAATGACTGTTTATCATTAAGTTGGTTAATTTGCAACTTAAGTTCTGTGTTGTAATGTTTAGTTTTGTCAGATTCTTCAGCTATTGCAGAAATCGTTGCGTTCTTTTCATTGAGTATTTTGCTGCTCTTTTCGAGTTCTGCAAAAACGTCTGAGTATCTATCATGCATATTATTTAATTGAATTAACAAATGAGAATTCTGTGTTTCATAGTTGTTTGATTTGTTCATAAATGAAGAAATGTTTTTATCTTTTTCCTCAATCAACATTTTATGCTCTTCTATATTTTCACCATACTTAAGTTTCAAATCACTAAGTTCTAAGGATGCTTCAGTGTAGTGATTCCTAATGAGATTTGATTCTTCGACTATTGAAGCAATAAATGTCTCTTTTTCATTAATTACTTGAGTGTGATTCTCTAATGCATGAATGTGTTTGTTATTAAGATCTTCGAGTTGTAAAGCCAATTCATGATTATGTGTTTTAAAGGTACCTAATTCTTCTTCGACTAAAGAAATTACTGTTTTCTTTTCATTCATCAACTCCTCATGTTCTTTAGTTTTCTCCTCATGTTCGTTGTCTTTAACTTCACTGCTTTGTTTCAAAGTTTCTATTTCTGATAACTTAGTGTTATAGTCTTGATTAAACCTCTCTAATTGTTGATTTATTTTTATTGTCATTGATTGATACTTGTGAATTTCTCCTAAGTTTTTCTTTTTCAGAATATTTACCTCTTCCTCTAAAAAGTCATTGCTCAGTTTTAGTTCTTCTCTTTCTTCTATCAACTTATTGTACTCTTTATCCTTATGGTCATTCATTTCGGCAAGCAACAAATTCACGTCCCCAACTTCACTCTTCATATCTTTGTTTTGCTTTTTCAAAGTGGAAACTTCCTTTTCAAACAAAACTTTCTTTGTGTTTAGGTCATTACATTCTTTCTGCAGTTTAGACAATTCCTTTTCTTTCTTCTTTTGGGTTTTATTCATTGTTTTGATCTCACCCAAGCTCTTTTTATACAAGTCTCTAAGATTACTCATCTCAATATTCAATCCTGCAACTTCTCCTTTGAATTCATTGATTTCTTTTTCATTAGTTTCGTTCAGACGATATATTTCTTCTTTAATAGAGGCATTTGTCTCTATCAAGCTGATGTGGTCTTGTAACAGATCTGAGTATATCTTATCTGATTTTTCCTTCTGTTCTCTAATCAATTTCGTTACTTTCAAATTGTTACTATAGTTTTCATTTAGATCTTTATTTTTTTTGCTGAAATCTTCAATCTCCAGTTTATGCTTTTTGAATTCATCTTGATTGATCTGTTTTATTCTAGAGAGTTCATTTAAAACGTTTTTCTTTTCTGCAACTAATTCTGAATAGTTTTTCTCTTTTTCTTCGAGAATTATTTTTATCGAATCAATTTCTTGTTGATGTATGTCTCTCTCGACCATACAGTCCAGTTTTAATGCAAGAGTGCTCTTTTCTGCAACTAATTCTGAACATTTTCCCTCTGTTTTTTCAACAATATTTTTCATCAAATCGAGTTCTTGCTGATATATATCTTTTTCGACCATATTTCCAAGCTTAGAAACAAGATTACATATTTCTTCTTCTTTCCTTGAGATTTCCTCTCTATCTTGAATCTTTGTCGCATCAAGTTCTCCCTGGAGAGTATCTAATGTGTCACGCAAAGTATTGTGCGTCTTTAGCAAATCTGAATAGGAATTGAGTGCAGCGTCTTCATTCTTTAACGAACTTTTCTTTTTCTTTGCAACATTCACTGATTGATCACATTCAGCTACATCACCCTCTACGTCCACCATTGACTCTTGGGGAGCTGCATGAGTTGGTTCGATTAGTACCTCCTCTATTGCGTATTCTTTTGTCATTTCGTTGGTTTCATAATGACTGATTTCAAAAAGATCCTTAGAGCACCCATCTTTAATTGGCGGTTCAGTTTTACACCCATCTGTTTCCTTAATTGTAACTGTGTTAGTACCATCATTGATTTCGGTACTTTCTACTTCTTCTTCGATGTCTTCTTCAAAACTCATCAAACATTGTTCTTTGAATAGTTCTAAAGTAATTGAACTTTGGATGATTTCATCCTCTTGTATATTTTTCTTTGGAGCGTAGAGAGTTACACCCAACTCTGTTTTAATGGTTTTCAAATCTTCTTTGATTTCAGTACATGCGTATACTTCTTGAGTATATTCCGAATCTGTCTCACTTGGCCCTTTTACTCTTTTAGTTGTTTTTACATCTTGTTTTATCTCAATGTTTTCTTTTTCTTCTTGAAGTTCTTCCGAAAGAACTCCATCTAGTTCTTTTGAGTTTTCAGCGATCTTTGCATTTTCTTTGATCTCGATACATGCTTTATCTTCTTGATCGCCTTCTGAAGCTGTTTCACTTGGTTCTTGTGATATTTCAACGATCTTTGCATTTTCTTTAATCTCATTGCATGAATTATCTTCTTGATCATCTTCTGAAACTGTTTTACTTGGTTCTTCTGATTTTTCAGCAATATTTGCATCTTCTTTGATTTCATTGCATGCTTTATCTTCTTGGAAGTTTTCTGAAATTGGTTTACTCGGTTCTTCTGATTTTTCAGCAATATTTGCATCTTCTTTGATCTCATTGCATGCTTTATCTTCTTGAAAGTCTTCTGAAACTGATTTACTCGGTTCTTCTGACTTTTCAGCGATCTTTGCATCTTCTTTGATCTCATTGCATACTTTATCTTCTTGATCATCTTCTGAAACTGTTTCACTCGGTTCTTCTAATTTTTCAGCGATCTTTGCATCTTCTTTGATATCATTGCATGCTTTATCTTCTCGAAAGTCTTCTGGAACTGGTTTACTCGGTTCTTCTAATCTTTTAGCGATCTTTGCATCTTCTTTGATCTCATTGCATGAATTATCTTTTTGATCATCTTCTGAAACTGTTTCACTTGGTTCTTCTAACTTTTCAGTGATCTTTGCATCCTCTTTGATCTCACTGCATGCTTTATCTTCTTGAAAGTCTTCTGAAACTGGTTTACTCGTTTCTTCTGACTCTTCAGCGATCTTTGCATCTTCTTTGATCTCATTGCATACTTTATTTTCTTGATAATCTTCTGAAACTGTTTTACTTGGTTCTTCTAATTTTTCAGCAATCTTTGCATCTTCTTTGATATCATTGCATGCTTTATATTCTTGAAAGTCTTCTGGAACTGGTTTACTCGGTTCTTCTAATTTTTTAGCGATATTTGCATCTTCTTTGATCTCATTGCATGAATTATCTTCTTGATCATCTTCTGAAACTGTTTCACTTGGTTCTTCTAACTTTTCAGTGATCTTTGCATCTTCTTTGATCTCATTGCATGCTTTATCTTCTTGATTGTCTTCCGATGCTGTTTCAATTGGTTCTTCTGGTTTTTCAGCAATCTTTGCATCTTCTTTGATCTCATTGCATGCTTTATCTTCTTGATCGTCTTCTGGAACTGTTTCACTTGGTTCTTCTAATTTTTTAGCGATCTTTGCATCTTCTTTGGTCTCAACGCTTACTTCGTCTTCTTGATCATCTTTTGAAGCTGTTTCACTTGGTTCTTCTAATTTTTCAGCAATCTTTGCATCTTCTTTGATCTCAACGCTTACTTCGTCTTCTTGATCGTCTTCTGAAGCTGTTTCACTTGGTTCTGCGGATTTTTCAGCAATCTTTGCATCTTCTTTGGTCTGATTGCTTGGGTTTTCTTCTTGGAAGTCTTCCGATGCTGTTTCAATTGGTTCTTCTGATTTTTCAGCGATCTTTGCATCTTCTTTGATCTCAATGCTAGCTCTTGGGTCAGAAACTTCCGCCGTAACTGTTACACTTGGTTCTTCTGATACCCTAGTAAGTTTTGTATTTTCCATGATCTCAATACTTGCGTTGTCTTTTCGAACGTCCTTTGAAGCTGATATATTCATGGTTTTTGTGTCATCTATGAATTCGATTCTAGCTTTTGGATTTAAAACCTCTTCTGTTGAATGTAGATTGGTCGTCTCTTTTACATAAAGATCAGGAGAGATTTCAGAATTTACGTCATATTTGCTAACTTCAGGGTAATAGTCTTGTTCTTTGATAACACTTAAGTTGCTTACAATTTCTTCCGAACCTTTAAGCTCCTCAATTGCAATAAAATCGACTATTGTTGATTTTTGAGAGTTTATTGCAACAGGTTCCATAGAGAGTTCAGAGCTCATGACATAATTTCTGATATCTTCATCTTTCTGTTCAATTGGTATCGACTCATAACAGAAGATTTCACATGGCTCAACAAAAACCTCCATGGTATTAATTACTTTAATGTCGTTATCTCTATCATTCTCTTTTGAATGTTCTAAAGAATTGACTTCATTCTTTTCTTTCATCTCAGCAGATTTAGTGATTTCATCAATTGTCTCAGTCAAATCTTTTTTCGATAAAACTACAGTTTCTTTGTCAGCAACTTCCTTTGTTTTCATCGCGGTTTCTAACCATGATAATTGGTTTGCTTTTGCATTGTTTTCAGCCATTAACCGAGATATTTCCTTTAGTAGTTCTTCTTCCTTCATTTGTAATGCTTGTGCCCCATCTTCAATTTCTTTTTGTAGTTTCCTGACTTCCTGACTGAATTCTATATTCTTTTCTTCGCTCTCCTGGTATTGTCCGTTTAAAATGTTGGTAGTTTTTAAAATGTTCTCATTTTCTTCCCGTAATACTTCAATGTCCAACTTATTTTGCTCTCGTGTTTGAATTAAAGTTTGTATTTCTTCTAAACAACTACTGTGATGCAAATTCACTTCAGCAATCAAACTACCAAGTTCTGCGATCTTCATTTCAGATTTATTCAAATCATCACCATGATTAATGATCATCAAGTTTTTCTGGGAATCTTTACTTTCGTTCTCGGATTGCAAACGAGAAAGCTCGCTCGATTTCTCGTTACAATCATTTATCAGCGTGTCCAGTTGTTGCAACAACTCTTTATTAGTGCTATTTTTCTCGACAAGTACCTTCTGTAAGTCAAAATTATTTTTTTCTAATTGTGAATGACTTTTTTCCAAGCCATCTAACTCTTCAACTAAAGAATTATTTTGATGTAGAATAGATTCATACCTATTTTGCAATAGGGAATAATCATCTTTTAGTCCGTCTAGAATACCTGTCATCTCCCTTATTTCGAAAATAGTGTTGTTGGTAAACGCCAGTCGTTGATCACTTTCCAGACTATTATCTGCACAGTCAGAAAATGGAGAAGGAGGCTCAGACATACTTTCTTTGCTCTTCTTTCTCTCTTTATCATACTGTGACGATAGCTTTTGATTGAGTGATAGAATTTCATTCTTCAGATTTTCTATTGTTTTATCACTAGTAAAAAGTTTCTCAAGAATTGATTCGTTAATCGTTAAGAGTTCTTCTCGGTCATTTTCGGCAGCATGTTTTTCGGATACAACCTTGTCGTAATTTTCTTGCGACTGAATGTTACCCAATTCTTCTTCGATATTCTCTCTTATCTTTTCATCGTGTGATACATGTTTAACTAACTTCTCTACTTGGGTTACTGTTTTGTCTTCCTCTGCTTTTTCCTGTGATTCAAAAGTTGTCTTTATTTCTTCAAGTTCCTGATTCAATTTTTCATTTTCTTCCTTAACCTGTTGCAGTGCATTCTTCAAATCGGAAATTCTTACATCATTCTTACGAATGGCTTGAGCGTTTTTCTCAAATCTCAACGCACGGTCACTTTCCAATTTGTCGATCTTCTCTTGAGCTAGTGAAAGTTGTTTATTAGACTTGACCATTTTCCGATACATGGTCTTAATTTTTGGAGGGTTTTGGAGGTTTTCTAGCTCAATTGTAAGATCCTTTAATTCATTTTTAAGTATCGAGTTTCGCTTTTCTAATTCGTCCATGTTATTTGAATCTATTTTTGTAACAACTGAATCAGTGGTATTTACAAAACTAATTTCATTGTCATCATATTCTAGTTCCAGATTTTCTTCGTTTTCGATAGTCGATCCTTTCTCAATCATCTTTTTATCCCAAGTTAAGTTAAATGGTTTTTCTGTATCAGGGCTGATTTCTCCGATTGAATCAGTCAACTCATCTAATTTCTGTCTCAACGTATTCAGCTCTTCTTTTTGGGTTTTAAATTCCTTTTCCCGTTCTAGATATTGCTTGTTTTGATCTTCAATTGTCTTTTCTGCTTCAGATTTTGAGTTTGATAATTCCATATTAATATCTTTCAAATTTGCCATTTCATCAATAATATCTTCATATTCTCTTTGCAGTCTCAAAATATCATTTTGAGTCTTCGATTCTTCGGTGTCCATATGCTCACCATCGATTGTGTTGTTAGAAAGAACTGTATTAGTTGCATCTTCACTTAGATAATCAATTAAATCGTTCACATCACTGAGTTGTTTCTTCACTTTGTTCAATTCGACTTCTTGTTCGAAGAACTTTTCTTGCCACAAATTATTGGTTTCCATGTAGTCCTCAATGGTCTGTCCGTTCTCACGAAGAGACGTGTTCAGTTTCTCTATTTTTTCTATATAATTCGAAATAATACTCTGGTGTGTTTCTTCTGTTATCATTATCCCGTTATGCGTTACGTCTTTCTCAGCTTCATATTCCGATATTTTCTCATTAGCAATCAGTAACTGCTTTCTTGTCTTAGCAAATTTCCGGTATAAGGCTTTCATTTTTGGCGGTGTTTTAAGAGCAACTATTTCTTCCTGTAGATCTTCATTTTGTTCTTCAAGCTTTTTCATTCTAGACTTCAACGAATCATTATCATCACTTTCCTTTTCAGGGGATCTATTTTTTTTATCCGACATCGTATTGCCTACACTGTTCCGTTTAACACCCCGCTTTCTATCTTCTTTTTGATTTTTCTTTCCTGTTTCATTAATATCACCATTTGTTTCTTTATTATTAAAATCCTTTTCCTTTTTTAGTTTCCTTTGCTTCTTGCTTTCTTCTTTTTCTGATCGTTTGACTTCGTTTGTTTGCTTTGTTGGTTTCCGAGGTTCCGTCTCTGTTGTACTGGTATCGTTTTCATCTTTCATCATATCTTCGGAAGTATCTAACACTTGATCGATGTTTCTTGAGAGTTGTGAATAGGAGATGTCTTCATAAACAAACCCAGTAACTTCTATTTTGGTCTTTTGACTTTTACCATTTCGGTTTACAATATCAAATACCAACCCATCTTCATTATCAGATAAAAGACATAAAAGACTGTCGCTGGCAGTTTCAACAGCAACAAATTCCGGTTTAGCAATAATTTCTTCTTTAAAAAAGTTTTCTTCAGTTTCGCTATCCATTTCTGACCATAACTTCTTCTTTTTAGTTTCTTTGTCAGAGCTCTGTTCTTCTATTGTGTTAACTTCCTCGGCGTCTTGAGCCGCGACTACTAAATTAATCGTAACATTGTCCTTAATTTCTTCATTTTCTTTAAATTCTTTTTTCATCGGCGTATTTTCATCAATTGTTTCTTGTTCGTCCTCAACAGTACTAGAATCATTTTCGAATATTTCCTCGCTTATCTTTTCCTCAACTTTTGGTGGCTCGCACTCTTTATCAGAACGAGTACTCATGTTATTTATACCATAAGAAGATGCACTATTATACGCACTTTAGGTTTGTGGTTTTTGCATAAAATGTTGACAACTGTTGTCAATTTCCGTTATCTTACACTTGCACTTAAAACTCCGGATATTACCGTATTAATAACCTACTAATCAACATGCGTATCGAATACTAGATTTAGCCAAATAAATTCATTCCGGGTAAAATATTTCAACCTAAATGACATAACCTAAACATTTTGTTTCTTAGTTCATGTACCGTACATGAATATTCCATACAAACTGCAGGCATATATTTTTCATCATTATTGAAATGTTCAATTTTGACATATATCTTTTTAAATCTTGGTTATTAAAGTAAAGTGGTATAAAAATACACACCAGCTCAAAATATCTCATTTTTGGTGAACAAAAAGAACTTTTACAATAAATTTCATCATTGATAAGATAATAGTGTTAAGAATTATCAAAAAAACAACTTTAATAGTACGGCATAAAAACATAAAATGTTAGGTAAAGAATGTCTAAATTGTATGGTATTTTCCTTAGGCGTACATATTTCGTACTTAGATGAAATAAATTGAAACATTTTTTGTTCCAAGTGATGTACACAAGAAATTCATCCATGTGTTTTTATAATTAGACGTTTTATCTGTTACTGTCAACGAAGTGAGCAAGATTCTAAACTATTTCATGATGGTGTATCACTTTTCTTTTATATCATAGCAGAGAACGTCACCAAACGGAAGAGAGGGACCTAGATTGCACTTAATTCCCCTACTATCGCCAAAATATCTAACTGTTGAACACGATATAATCTGATTCTTACCTTAACATCATTTTTATGTCAAAATAATGATTTTAATGATTATGTACATGACTCATGTTGTCCATCTTGTATTGTCATGTCAACATAACATTTCGTTAGATGTATTGTTGTTCCAAAGTAGTTAAATTAATTTGAAACAAATTCCCAGGGGCAGAAACTTTATTTTACAATGGCCGTATTTACAAATCGGAGTTCATTTTGTTCGGTGAACTCTATTTTGTTCACAAATGAATTAATTTCCGAACAACTAAGTTTGTTTTTATCTCCGGCCGAAAAAGAGTCTGTTCACGTGAAGCTATTACATATTAAGAATTCATAATTCATAATCTCCTTCTACCCTACAAAAGAGGTGGGTAGAAAAAAACTCTATTGGATTGAGCAGATGCCTTCTTCGCAAAGAAAATGTATTCATAAATCGTGTTCGCTATATGTTCGCTTCACTTTTTGCATTCACATATACGAGTTCGCAGATTAAAAATTCAACACGCTGTGTCTTTTGTCTTTACGCGTAG
>JAUKPT010000693.1:0-18256 GCA_032273505.1 Nanomia bijuga
GGTAGATCTCATAGAGTTCTATAACTCGGCCGGGTTATACCTCAATTGCTTCATTTTTAAGGATTTTAGAGAGGGGGCGGAATCCGCCCCCCCCCCAGTAATAAAGCACTCAAAAAAGCCCAGTACGTTTAGGGTTAAAGAAAAAACAATGGTACCTCACCCCCAACTCAACCTTCTACGTATGCGAAAAGCCCAACCATTCATATTGCATGCTTGCTAAAATTCAATGTGAATTCTAGAAAGAGGTCAACACTTTTCAACAACATCTTATATCATCTATAAAACCCTTTTCTTCCTCGTTAGCTTTCTTCGCGAATGGAAATCTTCGATAGCTTCATAAAATATGATTCAATTTGGCGTACGCAAATATGCTATCAACACAGTTTACATCAGGTAATACTTATGTGCTTTGCTTACAAAGATTGCACTTGTTTTAAGGTTTGGTAGTTTAATTTTAACCAGAAGAGTGGCGAGTTTCGTAAAATGTTACTTAGTTATGTTAGTTGCCGGCTTTGATACTATTTGTCGCCGGATATTCAGTTTCAAAACTCCACCACTTCAATATTCCCCAGATTAACTCACCCTATAAAGTATTTCTTTTCCCAATTATTTTCTCCATCATCTCATCTCAACCAGAGAATTAACCAGTTTTTCTAAGATTCTCAAAAGAAAACGAGCCGACAGGCTTCTTATTTCGTAATCAAGTTTTCAAAAATTCTTTTTACCGACCTCAATATACAAATATAATTGTTTTATCTGTGTCTTTCCAACCACAGAGAGTTGTTAAACATAAACCATATATTCCAATTATAAACACTATGCCAAAATTGCACTAGAAACACATAAATATTCAATTGATTGAGTTTATACTTTGTCATTCTGAAAAGAACCGATTATCTAAACACTATCATTATTTTTCACAGCAATTCCATTCTAAATGTGAGAAATAACCCGTATTTTATGTCTTTTAGAGAAAATATCCTCATTTATACATTTTACATTCAAAGTTTCGTATGCTTCTGAAAAAAATTCTCTGGCAGGCTAAAGATAAGATATGAGATATACTTATTAGTACTCCCAGTTTTTTTTTATTTTCCTTTCCTTTCTTTCTGAAATAAATAAACTTGTTTTACATAGGAAGCATCCCTAGTAACCTACATGGACAAAACGATGTTAGACGAACTAAAAATGAATAGTTGAATAGGTTTGAGCAGTTAAGGGCTCCCTCCACGATGTTTAGGTTTATCTATTTAGGGTGTTTATGTTCATTATTTATTCATATTTCATTAGATTAGAGTTTCTAGACACGAAGTGAGAGCAATAAGTGGGGTGTCTGTTTAGAAATTTTGTTACAAAATCGTTTGGTTCAAAAAACCTAAACATCAATTGTCACTATAGTATTTTTAGTTGCTTGTGTTTTATGGACTATCGAGATGGTGAAATAGAAAAGAAGTTAAAATGAATGTATTTAAAAAGAAATGAATGAAAAAAAAAAGAAAGAAAATATTATTGGAGCATAAATAGCCATCACCTCCATTGGTTTATAAAAGATGAGTAATTGTTGCACTGCGGGATACTTAATAGAATAAACATAAGTGTCGTGGGGAAAGCCCTTTAGAAGTACTTGTCTTCTACGTACCGCCGGCAATCATCAATCTATTACCAGGCAATCCAAAATATTCGTTCATAACTTGATTTTTTAAAATTCAATTTAATAAAAACTAAATATATTCCAATTGTAACTTTTTGTGTTTGTCTTTAATTTCTTATATTATTTGGTTTAACACACTGTGTACTAAAGTATTACCAACGATGTCCAGAGGTGAGTTTGAGAATGTTGTTGTTGTATCCTTTCTCGACGAGTATAGTAAAAAGAGCACGTACTTGAAATTATGGTTGAAACCAATAATGTTTAGTTAAAAATCAAGGCAAACAGAGAAACCTTTAAATCAATAACCAATAAACCTTTAGCGCCATTGACCTTATTAACCTTTTTACTTAATATTCCATCAATTTTCTCTTTTTCTATTCGTTTAACCACGAAGAAACAAATTTTATAAGAAACATACCTTCCAAACTAAAAGTTGAAAATAGTTTAGTAGTAAATAGTCTGTAGTTTGTAATTACATCTGTTTACTTCTTTTTAGTGAATTAACCTAGCTACAAATTACAAAAACAAATCTTTCTTTTAAAATAAAATTAACGACTTTCTTTATCTCTTTGATGATGTCGATGTATAAGTATAGTTGATGTTCTCCTTGTAATATTACTTAACTCCTCAATTCTCTTTGTGACTTGAAAATTGTTGTTTTGTTTTGGTGATGTGGAAAAAAAAATAGGTTTGTATTGCTTTGAATTAAAGTTTAATCAGCAAAATGTTGGGTAAATTACAGAGAAGATTCATAATCTGATTAATTTGTACAGAACTTTGTAAATGCTGCATAAGAAACCTGCGCAAAAATAAAAGAATTTTATCATAATTTCCAAAATGTCACAAGAGAAAACTAAAAAAATGAAAACCCTTAAAAATCTCACAGAAATTTTTAGTGATAAGATTTGGCGAATATCGTCGGTCCAAAAGTGGTTTTGTGAAGGAAAACCAAATTGTAGCATGACTGTTCCAATTGAAAGTATCTAATTACCTTACCTTACTGACCTTTACGAACGGAAATTGTACTGTTATGAAACCTGACCCAGCAACTTCTTTTCAACAGAAAAACAACAAGAACTCACCTTTGAGAGAGATATTCCATGGATTACCTGAATGTCAACAAGATTACCATCGTTGTAAGGTGTAAAAGGAAACGTTACACAGATTAAAGGATTCCCTGGCTCAATTATTTGTCCAGTTACATAAAAATATTCTATTAATCCCCATATTGGAGATGCTCGTATTACTGCTTCGCTTGTAGTATTGCGGATATCAAATGCAGCTCGTCTTTAAGAGTTTGTCGTCAAATTATGAAAATAACACCATCAAGATTCTGATTGGTTTATGAAGAAATGTTTTCTTCATTTCTGATTTTAACAAAACACCATTTGACATTATTTTGAATTCCTTACTGCTATCTAAGGTTTCATAAACCTTCTAATTCGAGATAGTAATGTGTAACTGGTTAAGAATTCCAGTAATCCGCATATAGATGTATTTCGTAGTATCGTGAATTTCACATGCAGATAATCTTACTACAATCGATCTGCCAATACTAAATTTAGTGAGAGATTAAAAACAACACCCTTTTCAATTTGATTCGATTCGCTTGCTTTTCTACTCTTTGGAAACAATACATTCTCCTTTTTTTATTAATTTCCATCTCGATTTTCTTTTAATTTAGATTAATTAGCTTTTTTATGAGAGTGACGAATGATTAGTTTTCGATTATGAATTCATTCTTTTTCTATAATGCTAAAAATCAAAGTTTTCATTTTCTGGTGAATTCTTAAAAAACGTTTTTCGGCTTGAGTCATTCCAGTTTTTCTATTTTTCACGGAAAGAAAGAAATTTAATTAGAAAATAAAAACATCTCCTTTTTTCAATTGTCGATTCTCCTGTTTTTTCTACGATGCAACATCAAAATTGATTTAAGGAATACGTTGATAACTTAATTTCTGTACTTTATAAATATATATAATGTAATTTCTGAACGATCATAATAATTTTTATGGAGTGAGTTTATAATGTAATTTATGGACGACATAAAAGCTTCATTTGAGGAATACGTTTTTATAATGTAACTTCTGAACGACATTTATATGGAATAAGTTTATGGACATTTATATGGAATAAGTTTATAATGTAAAATTATGAACGACCTAAAAGTATCTTTATGGAATACGTTTATAATGTAACTATAATGTAACGACCAAAACACATCTTAAAGGAAATGGTTTTTGTGTTCAAAGATGGATACTTTCGACTGTTTGGCTAAATTCATCCTGATTTAATCTCAGCTTATTCTAAGTATACACATCATGGAGAGGAGGAAGCTAATGAAAAATTATGCCCTAGATTTTTTTATTTTAATTCTTTTTCTACGAAATTTCTTTTTTATGAATCAAACTCAGACTTTATATTGATTAAAAGACAAACAAAAACGAACTTATTAAATAAATCAAATTCTTAGCGAAAGATGACAATTTTCTCAGCATATTATTAACTTTTTGTCAAATTTCATCTTGGATATTCTTATAAAATGTACTCTTATAAAACAAGCGTGTATGTAGAATAAGGCTTTATAAAGCCCTTTAACGTTTACTTATAAAGGGCAAAATTGCTTAAATCATTGCTGCTAGTGATATGAAAACCAGAGCCATTACTCGAATAAAAATTGAATAAAATTAAAAGAAACATTGTAATCGGAACTGTCATCTCTAATCAGTAATCAAATCAAGGTTAACGCAAATGAAAAAAAACAGTTAAACAAGGGGTTTTACTTACACCCTCACATCTGGAAGCTTAAAAACGGCAACTTTCCTTCACGTTTCAAATCTGTTAATCTATCTTATACTTACTCACCAGCACTTGTTTGCATATCAAATAATCGTGTGTTTTAATGAAACCAAACATTCAGTCAACACTTGCTTCACATACTGTACATGATCTAATTAAAAAGTGTCTTCCTTCAGCTCTGAAACGGAACAACTCTATGACATCATAGCCGCATTTTAATTATTACGTTCTAGTTTACGCTTTTCAATCAAATCAAAAATGAAAGTAACAAAATATTTAACCAGCTGCCAATTTTCTTCCCACCAACTTCATTCGCGTAATCATATCGCGAATAATAATTTAATTAACGTGTGCCAATTTTGTTTTGATCATATAGCATCTCGAAGTTTACGTTAAATGAATTGATTTTGCATATCTAGCTTACGTTTTGTCTAAGTAAACATACGTATAACTTTCTGAATGTAATAATCTCTAACACTTCCTTTGAGTGAAATAACTTGATAGATGACTTCATAATAATGCAATGCCTGTTTCCCAAACAATGACATACTTATGTAGAAAAAGTGATTTTGCACCAAACCTTCAATCAAATATGAAATTTAAAATTTATCTTTCTCATTCCATGTTTATCAGAGTCTACTTAGACAACTTTACACGCAATTCTTCTTTATCCCTATTAATTTTCTGTGAAAAATTACCTTTTTTATTCGTATGAAATTTAGTTTTAGGGGGGTGTTGAAGGTCAGTACTGTGATTTTCACATATTTTGATTTATTCTTTGTAAGGTTTGAATCAAGTTTTAGCCATCTAAAACATTTTAAATGCTTTATCTATGCTCCTCTGCTGTAAGTTTATATATATGTATATATATAATATATAATAATTTATATATATATATAGAATTTTTGTTTTTGTTTTTTTACTGAATCCAAAATATATGTGTTTGATTCATAATAAAGAAATTTTGTAAAAAAATGTTTAATTAAAATCAAAAATCAAATAAATCAGGATGAATTTGGCCAAATAGTTAAAAATATTCATATTGAACTAAAAAAAGTAACTTGGTTATTATTAAGGAAAATAAGTAGCATTAAAAATATGGTAAAACATAGCACATTACATAGATAAACTCTACTTTAACGCTTCCTTGAAATTATTATTACTTCCTACTTTTTATTCTTCACTCAATGTTTGGGGGCGGATCAGAAAGTGTAGATAAAAGATGTTCCTACTTGTTTTTTTCAGATAGGAGAGTTTGAGTTCGTTTCAACAACTTCTGCAGTCCGGAACCTCACGAGACTTCTTCGCGAGACAAACCAGAGATGTAAACTTGTGATAGTACTGTTAGATTTGTTTGAGTAAATAAAATAAAAAAATAAAAAAAAAATATCATTTTTGAAAAATAAACACTTTCGCATATACTATGCTTAAATATATAATATAAGATAATTTGAGTCAAATGAAAAGACAATTTATCATTTAAAAATATTTTTAAATGACAAATTGTCTTTTTATTTGACTCCTAATATAAATAAGGTTGTTTAGGTCGTTGTTCAGGTTGTTGCTTTTTTTTTTGCGACACCATTCAGCATCGCAGAGCTTCTCTTTTATGGCAGAAGATATTTTTATACAGCTATAAAAAAAACATTCGATCAGATGAAAAAATTTGGTTTAACTGTCAGTCTGGGAAAATCCTTGTAATTACTTGAAACGTACTTGAAAGGATTTTCTTTACATGCAAAATTTGATTTGTAATTGCATTTCAAAAATGTTCTTGTTCTTAAAAAAAATAAGAAAAAATTCGTGCTGTCAATAATGTCTCAGCTCCCATTGATTACTCTTCATAAAATATTCAAGCAACTAACAAATGCTCCAAGTAATAAAAGGGATTTCTCAACTGAACTTAGCTTCAAGCTTCAAGCCCATAATTCCATCAATTCTAGCAATAAGTCGAACTCAACTTACCTTGAGCAGTAATAATATGACTATAGGTTGATAAGAAAAAGATTAACGTTGTCGACAGCCTGTTCCCTGATAAGTGAAATGCGTGCTTATCTAAAATTGACGTTTTACAGAAATATGTTCTAAAGTGATGTGTCCTAATGCCAACATCTTCTACGTAATGAATGAGATAAAACAACAAGAGAACAATAGATGTACATATCTAGAAGTCGTATATAAAACGTAACACCTGGTTATAATCTAATTAATGTTGGACTAAATCCTAATTATTAGTACGTTAATCGTCATTATCAAGATCTACCAATACGTTTACTTAGGGATCGTCGCCAAATTATGGCTAATTCAATCTTTTGATTGGTTAGAAATTACATCATCAAGATAATACTTTTGTTTAAGAGTCTTTATGATTTTAACAAAACATCAAATTGTGACATTTTAGATTGAACCAATAAACTTCCTAATGCTGCAATCTCTAATTAATCAAATGGCTGAAATAACCGAAATTTGGAGATCCTAAATTCCCTTAATTTCCTTTCTCTTAATTTCTTTTGTGTAGAAAACCGTTCTAGATATTGTTTTTATGTTAAATTATTTTTTCGAAAAGTTTTCTAAATTTATTCTTGTATTCCTGTACTGATAAAAAGAAAAAAGGTTTCCAACGTAAAATGTATTAGCGACATTTAATAAACTTTACAACCTAAAAAATATTTTCGTTTCTACTAGCATATCAAATTTTACGAAGAAAATAAATCTATGAGAACTCAAAGATGCAGCGTTTAGCTAAATCAATAAAAGTGTCAATATTTTAAGACATTTCAAAAGTGAGAACTTAACTTAAAAAATACACAAGGAAATTAAGGTTCCTTTTACACCTCATTCTTTTTTAAATATTCCAGCAGATTCAGAAAATCTTCAAAATCGAGGTAAGGTACTTTAAAACTTGTTTAGCCAAGCCCATTATTTTTTTTGAGGGTGAAGAGACAAATTCGTCATTTTGAAAAAAAGGCATTAGAAATGTAATTCCAAGTCTTTCAATTTAAAGCCTTTAGGTTTGCACTTTTGCAAGAACAAGCATTACTTGGTACCTACTGAATACACAATTTCTCTAACCATATAAACATAAAAGATTCAATCCTAAATTGATTTTAAAAGCTATCAGTTAATGCTAATATGCTTGAAATTGATAGCACAACTAGGCTCTCGAACGATCTCTACCGTTAAGAGTCGAAAGCTTGACCTAAATTCATCCAGTGTAGTTCAGTCTTTACTCCATACATCAGGAATCTGCCCAAATCAAATTATCTGTTGTCAGAGTGTTTACTTTGAACCATCTCAAGTGTCAATCATAGACGTTTCTAACTTTCAACTACTATTATCAGAAATATATATAAGTATTGAATTATCATGAGTCAGAGATTTTTTTCATGTGAATAGTATACTTTGCTGGGTTTACTCTTTGTATTTTATCTGAAGAAAAATCCACATTTCAAAAATATCTCTTACATTCTGCAAAATTGCGTCTTGCGGTGCTTGTTTTAGAATTAGTTTTTTGTAGAAAGAAACCAGTTAATTGAAGAATATATCCAGATAGTTCCCGAAAAAGAAATAAAAGTGCTCTAGTATCACACTTCAAAATTGCCATTACTTGGTTTTGAATAAAAACAAATTATGAGACACCTCACCTGGTGATAACATAGACCATATGGAAAATATGTTGCTCAATTATGTCAGATCAATAACAGTTCATATATGTACCCTTACTAATTGCTCAATTTTAATTTGTTTCCAGAAATCACTTCATCCAAATTAAAATGTAGGCATCATTCACTAGAGTATAGAATAAATAGATCTTACTTTCTTCATCTCAACCATCAAGCCATGATTATATTAACAAATGGTGTTACGACCGTTATGACTCTATAGTTCTGCACAATCTTGTAAACTTATTGTTAATCTCAAAATAGTGATGCACCAGCCAGCCATAACATTAATCGTTTTTTAGATAAACTCATAAATGAATACTGCTGAAAATTGAATTTCATTGGAACATCATTTTACAAAAAAGAAATTAAACTAAAATATGAATGACCAAACGTTAAAGAAAAGCTTTTTGAAAATGACTTCCCTTCATCTGTCTTTATTTCTACTGTAACATACAAAATGACACTTCCTCGTTCATGTCAACAGTTATTACTAATGGCAGATAAGTGAGTCACCAAAGGCAGCCAAAACATGGGCGGTTTTAGTTCAGTTATCGTTATTTTTGATTATTTTATTTCAGTGTTCGTTGGTTTTGATTGCGCTCATACCGCACCAAGTCAAAACAATCGGTCTTCACTCAATAACACCTGTCTACATATTTATCTTCCGTTTTGTCTTAAAACTATTGTTAAGTTTGTCTTTTAATTGGTTGAAAATTTCGTCATTTAGAACCTGATTGGTTGACTTCATCATTTTAAGTTTTGATAAAACTACAAGTAATGACCTTTTTTTAGATAACCAAACATATTCTTGATGATGTTATTTGTAACCAATCGAGCGACGAATTCGAGATAGTTTTCAAGTCATTGATTGTTGTGTGTTATCAAGATTATTAAATCATAACAAGTGTTTAAAGGGTGAGCATTGGTTTAGGAAGTTAAAGGCTGATTGACTCTAACGAATCCGTTTAGTAACCGATAGTTTTTGTTGTGAAATTTGAATTTTCATCATTCATCGTTTCTTTGCTTTTTTAACAAGTACCACCACTATCGTTTTTGTAAGAAAACAAGGTAACAAGATTGCCCAGAATAAGTCAGCACCAAAATCACTCGATTTTTCTTTGCTGTACGTACCAAATGGGCTTTGTAGTTCAATTTAGTTGAAATTTTTTTCAATGTGCCAGTGTTGTAAACTCAGGTCAAATTTATGAATTAAAGTCAATCTCCCCGGTCATACTATAAACTGGTGACTATTTCAGTTTGTGTGAAATTCATATTTTTTCATTCATTGCTTTGTTTTAACAATAATTGTTACTAACGGTAGCAAAAGGAAAAGTCCATTGAGTAGTTACAAGGTGGCAAAAACAGGAGTTTCCTCTCAAAATCAAAATTACTAGAATCAAACAAACATCGATGTGAAGGTGCCTGATGAAACACTTGGTCTGGCTTTAAAGTCTTTTACTCGATAATAACGTTACGAACATGAAAAATGCAAACTAAAATAAACACCCTTAAAAAGTCCTCTGGTGAAAACCATTCCGTTCAGTTCTGGATAGTGTCTCCAGTGATGATTGATATCAACTCGGGATCTAAATGTGCAAGGTAGTAAACATAAATGATATCGAGGTAGAATTGCTGATAAGCAAGACACTACTTAAGTCTTATCTTTACAAACAAAGTTTTATCTACTGGGATATCAGGAATGGGATTTCAGATCAGAATCTACGCCACATTCTGTTTTGATATCGGAAAATTCAACATTGTAAAAGATAATTTAAACAACAATAAAAAATAGGTCTAAACAATTATTCCTCACATATCTTGTTTTGTCATACAAACACAGATGTATTTGTGCCTAAAAGTAATACGCAAGTCGAAGCTAAAGTTGATGAACAAACAAAGCTCTTTGCTACATTCAATATTCTTTAGATTATCATTTTATACCCGTCTTTTCTGATATTCGTGAATTTTCAAACAATTATTCTTGCCTTATCGTATTTGACATATCTGGCATAATTCGTGATGATAGATGACGGCAGAATAAACATAAGACAGTCACCATTTATATTTGACAAAATTCTTAATTCAAAACAAATTGAGTAATCAATTGGTTGCTGACAAAACACTAGATGGGGTCTAAGTCGATAGCCACGTTAAGAGATTGTATATGGCCGTCCCACCCTGCAAACCATAAAACTACAGAAGCAATACTTAAGTAATGCTTAGATTAGACAAAATGAAGACCGAAGCGAGATTCGATTAAGGATCGAAATGCGGACTTGATGCTGTTTACTCAAAAGAATCTTTTCTAACTGACTTCGCAAGCTGAAAAACAGTTTCACTACGACTTCTATTAGTGAATCAATCAAAATAGTGAAGATTAACTTAACACCACTACTCTTTACTTTTACTTCCACGTTTAATCCCTTGCTTCAACATAAAATCAAAACACCTGAAAAATAGTCTTGAACTTATTAGTTAGCAATTGGTTTCATGGAGAAATGGTCTAGCAGTTGAGATTAGCTATGCTATGTATGACTGTTCCGTATGAAAGTTGCTATTTACCTTACCTTACCTTACCAATCTGGAAAACCCAGAACTATAACATTTTTTCCTTTGTAAAACTAATTATAAAACAATTAAAATCAATAACTTTTTTATAAACAAATCGGTGATAGTTACGGCAATACCAAAAAATAAACCAGCTTAAAAGAATAAATCATTAAGATCTACTTTGTAAAATAGTAGATACCAGTATAAAAACACCTTCACCAAATGCAGCTATATCAACATAATTTTGCATTTTTCCTAGTTGATAAAAAAGTGCACCAATTAAAAGAAACAAAATCTTTTTTCTTGTTGGAATATGCAAAGTTCTAAGGAAGGCTTAAAACACAATTTTTATTCCACATTGCAACGCAGTTATAGTTGAATACGCAACACTTCAAATAAACATATGATCACCAAACATTGTCAACTTACTTCTTACAGATATTTTCAAAACAAAACTAAATGTTGAAAAGAGAAAGTTTGTTATCCATCATCTTAATCATAAATTTATCAAATACTGTTTAACAGCACATCGCTGAAACTCATACACTAAACAGTCAGTCAGTGACTTACCGTGTTTCGTTAAACATAATCATAGTATTGGGGAGATAGTAACTACCTACTGCTATTTACACTATAAAAAGAATCTTTTGGTTATGGTCAATATACTATATTTGCTGAAAAGAACATCTTAAAAATATATATTTTAGCTCGTTATCTGAGTAGCAATTTTTCTGAAGCTGCTTCTTAATTCTTCAGAATGTCCTTATGTTAGAATAACTAATGAAAACAAATTGCATTTTATATGAGGGAGATAAGCGTGAAAAATTAATTAAATTATATAGCGACACTTTACCTCAAGTAAACTTGAATCTTTTGAAACTAACAACTATAGGTAATTCAACATAGCAATATCTTTATAACAACCTAACATTAACTTGTAACAAGAAAACATTGAAATTTGAGATTCTGCTAATAGAATTAACTTTTTTTACCGATATTTCTCATCTGATTTCTATTAGTGTTTGGTTTTATGATGAAGAAAAAGACAGCTAAAGAGATTTACCAATAATTGACGTCGGGTCTGAGGTTGGAGGTTAAGCAAAACAAATAAGTAGAATAAGCAGATAAGTCAATAACACTTTGATAGTTCAAAGTGAGACTAAGATTTTCTCTTTCATCGGAAAATTATCAGGGAATGTGTTGAAAATGTGTGTTTTTTTACTTACCAAAATGATAAAAAGAGGCATCAAGATTAGCAAGAGGAGGTATTAGGAGGTAATTCTACTCATATATGGAAGTAAATAAATAAAAGGAATAAATGCTAATAGAACTAACATTTTTATACTATATATAAAATATATAATATATTCTTAATTTTGTTTGGATTTCTAACGACGAATAATACAGAAAAGAATTAGTGCAGCTTTGGTCGTCTTGAGAGTTATTAATTTTGGTTTTCACCTTTCATATTTATTAAAGAATATTCTAGAATAAAAAGGATTTTTGCGAATTTTGTAGGTAATGCATTTCCAAATGTACAGGAAATGAGTACTGATAGAATAAGTGTTTTCACCGATCTTTATATGTTTGAAGAAGAAATAGAAAGGAGAGATGTAAAGGTATTTGGTTTAGGATCGGCTTGACGTTATGACATCAAGTATAGAGTTTCGAAACTCAAGATTCACATAGTACTATAGTCTATTACAAAACGTGTGAAACACTTTGTAACTTTATGCGATCAAAGCGTCAATTTTAAACCGGATTTGTTGCTTTTTTAAGCAAATAAAAGTAGGGAAAAGGTAGATCAGGGTGGCATAAGTTTCGTCTAAATTGAAGAAGACGAACATAACGAAAATGATGGTTGAAGTTTTTGGAAATCCTGAACGAAGAACTTGGAGCCTTGCCGATGTATTCATCGAGGATAAAGCTCATATAGTTTTTGAGTACCAGGCAGGCCAAAATGTACAGCCTCCCTCCTTAATTTTTTACTTTTCGGGAAAAAGATTGTAGAAACCACTTTGTATAACTATGACAGAAAACAAAGCCATTAAATCTTGTTCAAAATGCTGAACTACCATACCATAGATTCTACATAAATATTTTCTAAGCACGTTAATATTTATTTATAAAAGTGTTCCTAATCCCGGTTTTCTATAAACATGGTTTATCACATCTATTATTACTTTTTAGTTCAAGATATAGTGATATATTAGATAAAAGAAAAAAATATTAAAAGGAATAATACTGGTTTCCATTAGCTTCATGCGGTAAAGAAAGAAAACAAGGAGGGAGGCTGTACATTTTGACCTAATACTCAAAAACTAAAAGAGCTGTAGTCTCGATGAATACACCAATCGATCGTCAAGGCTTTAAGGATTCCATATATGTGATGTCAAAAAAATAATTGTGAAGAAATTTTAAGGACTCAAAGTTGAGGCTGTTTATTTATAAAAAAATGAGTGTGTCATCTTTCTTGACAAATGATTGTGTCATATCTTTCTTGACAAATGGGACATTTTCTCGAAAACTTCTGACCGATTTGATACTTTTCAATTACGTATCATGTGCTTCCTAACTGAAAGTGATAAATGAGGAAAATACTCTTCCTCCTTAATGTTCTTCAATTTCCCTAGCCTTTTTCTTTATTTCCATTCTTTTTATCAAATAAATCTTTACAAATTAATAGCCTACAAAGTGCTAGATGTCATCACGAGTATGAAAACTGAAAATGAATGTTGGTTCATGTTTTATGGTTTGCACTTCTGATGGAACAGCCATGTACCAGCCTTTTACGTGCTTTACGATGCAATGGCTTACGAGGCTTAAAATCACTTTGTAAAAAAGACTAAAAGTTGAATCAAATTCAAATATCTCGGGTATAATTTTTAATTATAGATCTCCTCTAAATGATGTGATTTTTCTTACGAATACGATGCTTAACTTACATGAACTGCTACGCGTTGGTATAATTGTATTCTCATACTAAAATAAGATTTTAATGTATATAAATTTGTAAAACACCACTGTTCTCACATAAAGATGAATAGGAAAACGAAATAAACTAACTAACATCTTACATATTACAATTCAACTTTGTCTTGGTACAACCTCGTCGATATAAGAAGATACTTCCATCTGAAATTTATAATTGTAATTTATCTCTTAAGGTAACTATTATAGTCACTACATAAATCACCTACCAACTATAAAGAACCGCATCTTTCCAAAAAAATATTCCACAGCCCCTAAAAAAACAATTTCTTACTGATTTTACCAGCCAAAAAAATGAAGTTTTTTACTTCTGTATTTAAATCAGAAATCCCACCATTATCTTGGTACCAACTCATCGGTATGAGATACATTTTTATCTGAATTTAATTTAATTTATGGTATATACAGATATAAACTCGCTTTATTCAATCAAAATATTCTATAGCACCTTTTAGGTATTACTTTTATTGCTGTTACCAGCCAATATAGGAAGTGTCTTACTAATCCAATCAAGGCAGTAATCGAGTCAATGAGTACAACATTGCGCAAATATTAATCAGTAGAAATGGAGCATTACAAACAGAAATTCGCAGAATGCGTTTGAACATGGCATCCTGTAGGCCTATAAAGGGACAATTAGCATTCATAAAGAAAACGGTAATCGATCTTGTTCAAGCTCAGCCTGGCTCGACAAGCAATCGTGACGCATACCAAGTGTTTATATCGGTTGTCACGTTACGTCATAAAAAAACTTCAGAGGAACAATCCGAAAGGATTTTTTTCTGCAGCAGCGCAGCCTTGCTGCAAACCCAGCTAAACAGTCACAAACCGAAATACAATCACGTGTACAAAGCGAACTTCACAGTCACACTCAACTTCACATATCCCCTCATCGATATCGTGTCCGTTGGGTGAAGACCTAAAAGCCCGAATTTTTACTGCAGCAGTGCAGCCTTGCTGCGGACCCAGAAAGATAGTCAGGGGAATATAAGATCCAAATAGAATTTGAATCGGAATAGGAATCGGAATAGGAATCGTTACTCTATTTTTTATTTATAGAGCTGATCTGCCTGAGATATTTTGGATCTTTATATTTTGGTTGTTCTATCTACCTATATGCTGTTGATCTGTTTTTCTTTCTTAACTATCTACCTGGTTCTGCAAAAGAGCGCTGCTTCGGTAGTAACTATTTATTCAATTTAATTCAATTCGATTAAATTCAATTAATTTATTCTCCCGATATAATGCAATAAATGATAATACATTACATAACAATTTAATACAACAGCACAATAAAAAATAGAAAAAAACGATAATGTATCATAAAAAAGTATAGCTATGATAATAATGAGATAATAATAAAGAGTTATTTTTTCAAACTCACCCAATATGGAGACCATGTATGCAGTTTCTATTGTTTTTTCTATTACTTTCAATATACTCAACAAGAAATTAGAATACTTTTTTTGCCACGAGAAATTGTTTTGCATACCACCATACCCATCGTACATAAGAAAAAGATTCTAAAATTAAGTCAACAAATATTCATCTAAACTGATCACTTACAAGATCTAAACCGTATATTGTAATTTCACATCTACCTTACATCTCCTTACCACTAATTATCACCTAAACTCTATTTTGGCCTAAAAAAGGTCGTAATGCGAAATTCTCGAAAACAAAATGTCGATTTTAACAAACTTGGGAACAAAAAAGATTTTATAACCTATTTTGAAAAAAAAAATAAGATTGCGGAATGGTTCTTCTTTATTTTCCTATTTATTTCAATTTTTTCAAAGAAAATCTTGACCATTTCCCGACAAGTTAGGTTGGAATTCATTAATAAATGATTCTCAAATTGAAAAGAACTCCTCAACTCAATTTTATTGAGCAGGCTTTGTATGACAGATTTTCAAATGATCGGTACAAATATTGCAGAATATTGCAATATTTACCTTTTTTACACAATTTTACTCAAGGATCAGACGTAGTTTTCTAAGTTGGTAATAAAAGGAATTCTTGAAACAATAATTCCTGGGAAATTTCAAAATTTGTTTCAACACTTTTCAATTCATCCCATAATGTATATTTAAGTGTAATCAACCTTATCTATCCCATACTGTCTTCTTTTTGCGCCTCTAAGTGTGTCCTGATGAATTCCATCTTGGATTATTACATAAGCGTATCAATGACTCATCTGTCAATCCACGCATCAAACACGACAATTTCCAAAAATGTAATCATAGAATAATATATATACACATATTTCATTTCTCCAACCCTTCAAGAAGCAAATTCCTCATCACTAATTATTGTATCAATGGGCAGGTCTTGTTGATTTCTTATTACATACTTCGCACACCTCTGTAAATCCTCATGTACAATGGCAGGGAATTTGTTAACGATCTGTAATGTAAATGAAGAGTAATCATGACTATGTCGTATGATGTTTAGTTGAAGATGTCTGGATGTTGGTGTAATCTTCCTTCCTTGTGTGGAGGCAGTAGAAGGGGTGGGGGCAGGTAGAAGTGTCAAATATCAGAACATCGGAAAAAAGGGAAATATCGGAAAATCTGCGAATAAACTTGAACCTGAATATCTATGTGCCAACGAGGGGTAAAAAACTTTAAAATGACCCTTTTTTAAGGATCTGTCGATACTACAGGTCTTTATATACAATTATAATGACGAAATCACGAGAAAATGCGGACATCAGCAAAACAATGAACCAGGTGGTATTTTTTCTAAATTTTCCGATAGAGCATATTAAGGACTATAATTCCAAGACAAAAATGTGTCGTTTTGATAAATCCAATCTGAGAATCTTAGAAAAATCAACAATATCTCAAAAGTCTCAAAAATATTATAATTGTTATAATGGTTTTTTTGCACAACTATTTCATTGTAGTTGTGTCGTAAGAAGTGAATGATGTAAGACGTCATATTATGCGACAGTGTATGTCTGTATGTTTATTAGTTAATCGCGTCAAAAAACATTGACGCGTAAATTAGAAACTATGCAACTATGCAAACCATAGTCAGTGGGAGAGTCAGCCTTGGCTTACCGGCCCAGGACTAATTTATCTATTTCTGACACGGCTTTTACCCGAAGGCAGATTGAAACTGTTGTGAGGGAAGCTAAAGGTATTTTAGCAGGAAATTTGTTCCTGATAGACTTCGAACATTAAACATTTAGATAAGGAACGAGCTTAATAAGGATAGTAAAGAATGAAGCGAGGATATACCCTCTAGTATTTTCGCCGTTAGATATGTTTCCATTGGCAAAATCGAGCGGGATATTGCGAAATAAAAGGATTTTTGGGAAGAACAATTCCCAGAGGGGTACACTCAACACTTCTTCAAACAGGGTTACTGGTACAATATTTTGGAGTTTTATATTTAATTTTTTTCAAATATTAAGATTGTCATGGATTCCTGATTTTTGACTAGCAAAGAAAAAGGGCATAACAAAGATAAAGAGAAACAATGTATGAAAAGTAAAATTTGACTTATCTTTCCTTTTTTTCTTCTTTTTCTTCTTCTTCTCTAATAACAACTATCTTCGCAACAAGTAAATATTATAACCAAAAGAATTATTCGTGTTTCTTTTCTATTTTAATCTTTTTTCCTACTTCAAAAACAATTTTTTACACTTGCACATAACAGAAAAAAAACACTCTTAACTGTATCACAAACAAAATATAAAAAAGAGAAATAGTATAAAAAGAAATGGATCCCGTTAAATGTTATATGTTGTATATGTGTCGTAAATGTTGATCCATCCCCGTAGAGTAGAGCTTAGTCTACATTGCCATTATGAGTGTCTATGTAAATGAATAAAAATGATAAGAAATAAATAAAAAGAAGAAATAATCATTCCTTTTTCATTCTACCAACATACTAAAAAAATAATGTAGTCGTAGGCCCTTCTTTGACTTAATTTTCTCAAATAATGCAAGTGTACACTCTTTAGGTAAATAGTGTTGCCTCAGTAATTTGTTATGATTAAGCACTGATTCGATTTTAATAAGTATGTACGAGAGTTTATTTGTCCAGCGCTTTGCATCTTGTTAACAGCAAAAGTATTTGTTAAGAAGATTTACGAAGTATAGTGAAGAAGAAATCTTTCGTTTCAATATAAATTAAATTTTAATTCATTTTCTTCAGCTATTCAAGTGATTTTATGAGTAACGGACCGCGAAAAAGGGACTTTTTGATTCATTTCTGAAATTTGTATCTTTAATTTTGTTCACAATGATGACGTAACAATTATGAAATTGGTTTTAAATATTGCTCATTTTATTTTTGCTTTTTTTCATCGTTCTATAAATAGATAATTTAATTTCAGTAGTTTAAAAATGTGGGCATGGACAAAAGACACATCCTCTCTTACAGGGTCATGGCTAAATCCTCCCGGGACATCGCAAATTGTTGACAAATTTTGATTGGTACAGATTTTATCCAACAGCTGTTTATTTGGAAAAAATATGCCAGCGAAATCTGATTGGGACCGATCAACTAGTAAGAAAAATTAACTGGGACAAATAATTGCTAATATTTGCAAATAGATTCAATTTTGAACATGAAAATCAATGGTCGG
>JAUKPT010000694.1:0-18256 GCA_032273505.1 Nanomia bijuga
TAGTCAGTTGGTAGCTGACGAAACACTAGGTGAGACTTAAGCCATGCCTCGATAAGCACGTAAAGAGCTTGTGCATGTCTGTTCCATCATAAGTGCAAACCATTAACATCCATTAGCCATTGATATTGAAGTGAAGCATTATTTTCTTGAAATACTTAAAAATCAACACCAAATTTCGGTTATTAAAGCCGTCTGATTGGTTAGAAATTACATTATCTGGAAAGTTATTGGTTCAATTTAAAATGTCGGAATTTAATGTCTTGTTAAAATCAAAAGTGATAAAAACGCTTGAATCGTGAAATACTGATTTAAAAAAAAATAGGGTAAAAATAAAGAGGAAAAAATGAAGTATGAACAAACCACCAAAGTTTCAATTTATTTTCAGCCTTTTAGTTTGGCTGCCTTTCTTGGTCCTTGATTTTTATTTTACATTTCGTCGAATACATACATCACTTATGAACTCAGAAAACAAAAGACAATTTGACTGATCGCCCGCTAAGTTGGCTGCATAATTCAAAAAAAAATGATCATTCTTTTTTTTTGCAAAAGCTTTATGTAATTGGATTTAAGCCAAAATATTATTGCAAAAAGAGAATTTTAGTTACTACAGGAGTAAGAATCTGCACGTAATGCGTTGGTTTATAAGTTAGATGTAAATCTCATTTCATTCGTTTGAAAATATGTCATCAAGAATCTGATTGGTTCATTTCAAAATGTCATCATTTGATATTTTGATAAAACTGAAACTAATAATAAAATTCGGGACCGAACCAATTAAAATCATCAAGATGTAATTTTAAACCAATGAAAAGATAAATGTATGAATAATTTGCAGATAATCTCTAATGCGTTTTGGATTTTCTTCTACGAGTAATCTCAATAATCATTGTGAACGCACTGATATAAAAAATAAAAAGATATTCGCACATTTTGTAAAATCAATCAGAAGTGGATTTATCTTTGCGTGAATTGCTATATTTCCGCTGATTGAATCTCGTCTGCGAAAATTTATCGACACTTAAACATCATTTAAAAAAACAGAATCAGCAGGATATCCATTTAGTCATAAAAAGATGTCACCAAAACCACAGGCTACTAGAATATTCCAGTAGTCAGTGCCAAAACTCTTTCAGATTAACTGATTTTAGAAATCACAACATGAGACATAAAAATTGAAAAATAATCAAGTAATCACTGTATTCTATCTCGAAGTTTTCGCATGAAATATTACTGTAGATCAGGCATGGGCTGATAAAACAAATAATATATAAACAAATAATCCAAACTGATCAAAAATCTCACCTTTCAAGTCTTATTCTCATTATTATTCCTTGGAGTATCGAAAAAACCTAAAATCCCATTCACCCAAAACCCTCTAATCAGGACTCAATAAAGGTTTTCTATTCATTTATAAATTTCTTGATTTTCCCGACATGGAAAAAAAATATTGTTTGCATTCAAATGGAAAATTTGTTTAATAGTAAAAGTCCAAACAACTTTAATCCTAAACTTAATGGAGTAATATCTTTTAATAACATGATAATGGAGACAAAAAACATAACGTACTTTTGTAGGAAATGAAACTTTTTATTTTTTATTTTCTGAGCGCAATTCTTCTTCATTTTGTGCTCGTCAAAGGGGTATCTCAAAAAGATTTTTAACAGAAAATATCTATTAAACGGGTTAAAAATCTGTTAAGAAAATACACCCGTTTTTTATAAGAATATAATCTTGAAGTTTTATGCCAAGCTAATCATATTTTCATTTCGTTAAAAGAAAAAAAATGATAATACAAAGCAGACTATTAAACTCACAGATTACTTTCCCATGTGAATACGTTATAACGTTAAAAAGAAAGAAGTGATAAAACAAAGCAGGCTATTTAATGTATATAAAACCTTGTAAAAAGCTAAAAATTAAATTAACAAAGATTTAGGGAATAAATTCTGATATCCTGCCTCTTATACATGATGTGTACATTACTAAGAATATGTCAGGATGAATTTGGCCAAAAAGTTAAGAATAATCATCTTGATCCCAAAAAACACTATTCTTAAAAAAACGTACTTCATAAGTAAAAGTAAAACAGTTTTTTTATAGAAATCACATTTTCAAATAATGTTTTAACTTTGACAGAAACTTAATCCTTCTATAACGGTATGGCGCCATCAAATTTCACCTCTCATGCCACACAAATGTACAACAGATATAAGAGAAAGGGTAAAATGTTTGGGTCATTCTAGCGGAATTTCGACAGGAACTAATTTTTTAAAATAAGGTGAGACGGGTTTTTAAATCGCGATCACTTCTGCAATCTTGATTCAATTTCCGTAATTTGTACAGTTTTTAGCGACTGCTGACTGCTGAGCACTCCATTATATATCTGTTTGGAGTGAAAATACTGAATGGAAGTTGATGAAAAACGAAGAAGGAAATTTGCAACTTTTTCCCGGGTCGCAATCTTTGGAAAACTCTAAAACGTATTCATTTATATTCTAGCCTTATTTTTCATGAAGTTGAAGTATGTTTAACCACCTCTACTCGGGCAAAACTATGCTTTGAATACATCAAAAATCATAATATTTTACCTCGACTATGAGTCACAAAATATACCGCTACGTCATAAAAGTTATTGAGTATTTTGTGCTCATTTCTATAATGACATCCATTCCTCTCCTACCTTGTCAACCAACACATATATCAATGTAATGACACGATAAAGTTATATGATATAAATGCAGAACACGAGTAAATTTCGTTAGAAAATATATGTCTTTGAATTTTACTTTGTCAACGAGAGAGTTCATCTTTTCCTTTTTGTTAGGGATTGCCGCCATATAATGGCAAATTTCGCTGATTGATTGGTTGAAGATTACATCATCAAGATTCTGACTGGTTCATATTGAAGCGTTTTACCATTTTTGATTTTAACAAAACATCAAACTGTGGCATATCAAATCTAACCAATCAGCTTCCTGATGATGTTATTGCTAACCAATCAAATGGCTACAATATCAATAATTTGGCGACAACCCCTCACAAACAAATAAATTTTTTTTTACTTTTACTTTTTTGTTCTTTGCAACTATTTTGCTTGTTTTAAGCTAGCCCCGCCTAAGAAGCCCCGCCTTAGCCGCACCTTAACCCCACCTAAGGAAATCACGAAATAATGGTGCGTTTAAATTGATTTCTTTTTTGAGAAGTAGAGAAATGCTCAAAGCTGTTATTTCAAAAGCTTTTTTCGAAAAATAATCAAATTAAGGTTCAATCTTAATACAACGTTAATATATTTCCGAGGGGTGGATGGCTCACACGAAATCACGTACACTATCTTAAGAAATTCTATTGTGTTCTACTCAGATTTTCAGATATCATATTGTTTAAACAGATATCTCGTACGCCTTTAAAGGGGCGTGATTTTCGCTTCGATTATTTCTGCTGTATTTATTTACATTAGATAGACTATTGTTATGTTTCATCTTAAATTGAGTGTATTGTTGATCAACGCTGACAAATGTCTGTTGTGACAAGAGACGCTAGGGCGTGTTTTGCCCTACACAAAAACGGTTTTGTCTTTTCAATAAAACCGAATTTAGTCTGAAGTGACCTATATAATGTTCAAATTGCAAATTGTCTACTTATGAAGGGAAACAGGCCTATACTGTTTAAAGAAAATAATTCTTATATATGCTAAAAAGCCAATTACATCAAATAAAAAAGTTTATTATGACCTTCCAGGACAAACGAAGAGGAGCTAGTGACGTTGCCGACCATAGGTCTTATTCATTTAAAAATCGCAAATCGGCCATGCAATATAAGTTCTGAAAACCGGTTTTCATTCCCCGATAATTTCCTATTTTTTATGCAGATTTTCGCAAATTTTCAGAAACATTAAATAGAAGATTTGATTACTAGAAGGAAAAATATTTGTAGTTATATTTTATTTTAATTCATTTTTCCAGGTAATATTCACAAATCTTTTAGTTTGGACAAATTAAAATGTACAATACAAAACCCGATTTCAATTATCTTTCAAACTGTTGCAATACTTTAGCTGATTCTGCAAAAATATGTTCTACCATTATATTTATTTTTGCCAATAACTCAGAAATATATCAACCAATTTCATAGATTGATCCTTTGTTGAAAGCAGAATTCTCTATTGATATATGATCTAATGTATTTTGGACCTGATCATCCAGCCTTTCCTTTATATGGCATCGACCCATAGACATTATTACATCAAATTAATAACCCTTCCTTTGAGCGTTGTCATTCGTATAATGTAATGAGAGACTAGTATCCGTCTAACGCTTAATGTGACTAATTTTCAAACTAAAGTTAAACCTCATGTAAAAATTACAATACTCGAAAAACGTTTACAAAAGATAATAGAAGAAATCTTCAAATAAAGGTCAATAATTTAAAAGGTTATATTCATTTGCGAGAAAATTATATTTTTGTCACGTACACCTTAGTATAAGGAATATCTAAAAGATCAATCTTTCTTAGAAAATGGCTTGTAAAAATCAAATTCGTGCACGAATAAATAATTTTCCATAAAGGACTTCTATAAAACTGCAAAAATCATTATTTATTTATTTTTATTTTACAGGGTCTTTATTACTGAAAATAATGCATCCTCCTCTATACAAAAATAAGTGATATACCAAAATAAATCCAAAAGTTTTTGAACAAATTTCATCTTGGAATCAAATTGATACGCATCACTTTATCATGTTGAACCAATTCTGTTTTGTTCTTAAAATTTCCTTTGTCTTTGACTGAGATCACTCCACCTTGTAATAATGTCTTTAGAAAATATTTAAGTAAAAGTTAAAATAACAAAATAGAGCCAATAGTTTATAAAATAAATATATAATCTTCTCTTATCAATTCTTAACAAAAATATTTACTTTCATAGAATTTAGACACATTAAAACTGGACTAAACTAAAACTAAACCAAATTTGAATTTTCTTATTTCCATTTACATCAATAATAATTTTTGTTATTTGGATCCTTACCTCAAGGATAGATATTATTCACAAAAAGTAACTCTCATGGATTTCAATACCGTGAAATTTGGTACTTTCTCATTAAAATTGTCCATTCCATAAAATTAGATTTCTCGAAACACATCAAAATTGGTCATTTCCGCGAATTTTTTTTCAATCTGTTTTGAATTTCTTGAGTTTTTTTTAAGACTAGGAATTTGTCGATTTGCAAAATTAAACTCTGTAAAATTTGCTAATTTCAACCCTCAAATTCAAAAAAGTTATTTTTTGAAAATCTCTTCTTGCGAAAGTTTCTTTCTATAAGGTACTTCTTGACTAACCAGAGGTTGTCTGCGAATTATAGAAAAACTTCCTATTTTCTTGGTTGAAATTTATATCGTAAGGATCTTCAATATGACATCATTTAGCGTGTTTACGTCATTTTTTTCTAAACATTTTATTAAACTAGCAGAAGCGTAAAATTCTCTTTTCAACAAGGGGTCGATCAATAGAATTGGTTAATTATTACACGAATTATTGTAAAAAAGAAAACAATATTTTTGTAGAACTCTTTGCATTATCAGCTAATAATCTGTCCTAATACTTCGATTATCTTGTATTGGACAATTTTTATTGCATATTGTAATAACAAAACGTATGCATAATTATGACATCATAGTTATCTTAAAATATAATTTTTAGACCCTTTCTTGTTTGAGAAACATTTTTCTGCAAATTTCCTTTCGCACATATTAGTTTTTCACTTGTGTTTACACTAAGAAGAGTGAAAAGAATTTGAAGGTGACGTAGAAAGTCATCAAAATGTGATTGGAAAATTGAATTAGGGTTCAATCACAATTAGATTTGCCGGACGGATAACATACACTAGACGTTTTTGGGGGGGAAGCCAAAGCCCTTCGACGTTATTATTTTCAGAAGGGTTCCTGTTATCGAATTTTTTTACTAGAATTTCGAAATTGGTTACCGTTTCATATTTTTTTAAGGTTTTTCTTACAAAACAAAATATATACAAAATGTAAAAAGAAGTAAAACAAAATTTCGCGGAATCTAATTTCGCGAACAGGGGAAAATTCGTCAAAATTTCTTCCGCGAATATATTTTTAGAAGGTAAAGGAATATTAAGAAATGAGTGTCTCGGTATTCTGCATGGTTAAATATTTTTTTAGAAGCTGATCGCAGAAGTCCAAATCGGGGGAGGGGTCACAGTAAGAAATTCCTGAGTACCTTACCCGACCAGCAAATCTAATTGTAACTGGCCCCTTATAAGGAAATATAACTTGATTCGAAACTCTTTTCGGTTGAACAAATTTTCTATTTTCTATTATACAAATTTTGCAAAAAAAAACGTATAAAGAAAAAGTGTTTTGATTCAAGTAAAGGGAATGTATATTAAAGTTGAACCGTTTTTACTGGGTTATGAAAATCGGATCTTAATCCCGATATTCTGAACTTGCCGTATATCACGCGATTGAACTTCTTACATCATTTGATGTTTTGAAAAACCAAAGCTCATGGATAATTTTAAAGTAAACGGAACAAAATCTTTAAGATGTAATTTTCAAATTACAATTGTAATTTTGTAAATCTACCTACAATTTCGAGACAGTTCTTAATCAAATCTAACAATATTAAAGCTAAATTCATTGACCCGTTAAGGATATATTGCTAAAGTACAGAGTAGCTAAGAAAATTAGAATTACCTCCATATATATGAAAACAAAATACACGTGGAAAATATTTATTAAAATTTAGGCAAAAATATGACTGACAAAACTTTGTTTTTATTTAATTTATATAAAACATAACTGTTCGACAAGTAAGTTTTCATACTGTTTCTCCGACCTCATATCTAACCCCACAACTGTCAGTATGTTGACTTAAAAGCAGAATAAAAGGGAATAAAAAATAACTTTTACCTGCCTGTTATTATTAGAAATTATCAATATCTAGGTGGAAAAGAAATTGCTATCATACGAAAACACGAAATATATTTACCATACCCGTTCAACAATTGATTTTTCATACTGTTTCTCTAACCCATAACCTTTGTCAGCAAGTTAAAAAAATAGCAGAAAGGGAAATAAACACTTATTTTACCCGAGGGGAAAATCACTCAAAAATTCCCGGACGTGACTTTACATTTTTTTGACTTTTTTTTCGACTTTTTCATTTTTTCTTAACTTTTTGACTTTTGAGCAAACGTAACTTTTTGAGTGATTGGCCCCTCGATTTTACCCCTGTTCTTATTAGAACAAAAAAATACGTATCAAAATTTAGTCAAAAATTTAATATTGTAAGTGATCAAAACATCCATTAATTGAAATGCTAAAATATGAGGAACCTACCTACCTTGTACCTTGGCGTTGACATCACAAAGACAGAGTGGAACGCTTGCGTATCACTTTAGCAATCTCATTTCGAGACTGCGGCATTCTCTTTGCTTGGTCACTTGATACTTCAAGTAGTTGTGAGATCTTTCCCCAAGGATCACATATTTTTTTAAGGAAAAGAAGCAAAAATACTAAACACGAAAACCATCCAAACTTTAGGCAAAAGAGGATACAAAAACACGAAATGTATTCACCTTCATGTTTAACAAGTAAATATCAAATTGCTTGTCTGACCCCAACACTTGTAAGCAATCGTCTAACAAACAGAAAAATAAAATTTTTCGCATATATAACAATCTATAGATAATGACGTCATCATGAATAATAAATAAGCCAATCAGCGCACGACATGATGGTTTGTGTAATTGGTATGTTTATTACGTTGTGTGCTGTGAGCTTTAAACCGATATATTTTCTCTAAATAGCATTTTGAGTTGAGTCCTACAGATAACGCATTGAGTTTAAGCTGTGTGAATTGCTCTCTCATCATCAACATATTTTTCATAATTATTAAAATCCAAATAGAAAGTTGATCGATTTTTATGATCGATACAAGGTCACGAATGCTGAAAAACATCGGAAATGTGGTTTTAGATGTTCAGATGTGCATATTATTAATATTTCGTAAGCTTATTATTAGTATGACAGGGCTCTCCTATTGTTTAAGTCTGGGACATTAAACTTTTAGAAAGTCTTTCCACATACATATTTTTCATTTACCTTATCATTTATTTTACTTTTTATTTATTTATTTATTTTAAACTTTAAATCGATCAATGATCACTGATAGTAAAATATGGAAAGTAAGAGTGAAAGCCATTAATATTACTAAATGATAATAGAACAAAACTTTAAATAATACTTTCACTTGATGCGACTAGGAATAAAGGCAACTTTAAATAATATTATCAATTACCAAAGAATATTGCATCTTCTCTTCTGCAACTTTCTGCAACAACAATCTAACAACAAACCGACAGAAATGTAAGATAACAACAAGGGCTAATTATAACGAAATTAACGTCCCGATCGCTTTTGTCCGATACAGTTTCCTCCTATCAATTTAAATTGTGAACATTTTAACTTCCCGAACTTAATCTTGGTAAGAACGATACGATTTACTCCTGTGGAACTAACTATGCTGTATAAACACACTAGATAGACACAATTGTGACAGGAACTTTAATGGTTCAGTAGAAATTAGACTGATTAAAATGATCGGGGAATCGAATGTTGTTCGATCATTGTTACTTTTTCCCGAACATTGATCGTTTATCGACCGTTATAATTAGCCCTGACAACAATAGAAAAATTAAAGATGAAAGGATAAGGATATGTCGCCAAATTTAGGCTATTTTAGACGTTTGATTGGTTATATATAACATCATCAAGAATATAATTGGATAAATTTAAGATGTCACAATTTGATGTTTGGTTGGAAGTAAAAATGATAAAAGTGCTTCTACATGAACCAATCAAACGGCTTAATTATCCAAAAATTAAGAATTTTTAAATATAAGATAAGAATCTAATATCTTCAAAAGCATGAACATTTGACAAATTTGACAAATCGATAAATCTGGAAAGGTAATACTGTAAAATATTTAAAAGCTACATTTCTGTCCGTATTTGTTTATACCTTTTCAAGTTCTCCCTCCTGCATAATTATATGAAGAGTGAGCAAAAATGGAAGTTTGTTGAATCAAAAACAAAAAAAAGGCTCTATAAATATAGCAATACACCAATACGAATTCTAAACTGAAAATCATTTATTCTATGCATTTGATGACTATAACGTCATCTTTAGATACTCAGAAGATTCATTACCTCGAAAAGTCTGAAAAGTAAAACTGTGAAAAAAAAGAAGAAGGAAAAAGCTACCTACCTTTGCAAGTTCTCCCTCCAGGATAATTATGTGTTGAATCAATCGCAAAAAAAAATGAAAATCATTTATTCTATGCATTTAAATTCATCGCCAGAAACTCCTACAGCAAAAAATTATATGATTTCGATGTTTCACAAAACATGAAAGAAGAAATAAATTTGATCGGGCATGTATCATAGCTCCATATATTCATCTTTAGCATCACGAAAAAACAAGCCTCAAGAAATCGAAGAAGTCTGAAAAGTAAAACTGTGAAAAGTAGAGATGAAGCAAATAGCTACATACCTGTCAGCAGGTTTTTCCTCCAGGATAATTATATGAAGAGTAAAAAGAATAAAAATATGTTGCATAAATCTCAAAAGATACTCAATCAATAATACATGTTTTAAGTATAAAATACATGATTATTTCATCAAGGTATATAAAAGAAGATGTATTAACCTCACCAATTCTAATAGAGTTACTAAGCATAAATCTCCGGTATTGCATAATACAGGTCCACAAAGAAGTCCTTAATAAATTTGTAGATAGATGAATATTTTTTAAATTGAATGAAGACTCCAGGGACCAATTGACCACAACTACATTTTTCGTCATATTTTTATTATGCTGTTTGTAACAGTTTAGTGAACATTTTGCGGTAAATACATGTGTGTTTTAGGTTTCATTCAAATATGAAGGAAATCATGTTCGTAAACAGAATAATAATATGGTAGGGTAGAATATTGCTCCAAATCGGAAATAGAATCTGACTAAAGCTGGCTGAAGCTACGAAATACTACAAACTAGAATAGAACATAACAGCAGAGGGCACGGTGGAACTTTACAGACAACCAAGTCAAATAAAACATAGCCAAAAGAGATATCAGAACAGAACAGAACAGAACAGGGTAAAACAGAAGAGGACATCACAGAAAAAGAAATAGACCAAAGCTAACAAGAGATGGACAGATTTGTACAAATCTGTACTACAAACTAGAATAGAACATGAGAGTAGAGGGTATGATAGAGCTTTACAGAACCAAACCAAAAAAATCCCCAGCCAAATAATATTGCAGAACAGAACAGAATAGATCAGAACAGAACAGGACGGAATAGAGCAGGACAGAATACAACAAGACAGAATAGAACAGGACAGAATAGAACAGGGCAGAATAGAAAAGGACAGAATAGAACAGAACAGAATCGAATAGAACAGGATAGAACAGAACAGAACAGAAACAGAGTGGACAGAGTAACGTATTTCTAGGCTGTTGCATATTACATGGGAAGAGGACAGAGTACCTTGCGTTAAGTAGAGGGAATTTTGTCGCCGGGTATTGTACAAGCATCAGGCGAAGAAAGTAAGATTTTCTAAGCGGCGTCGGGCTGCATAGATTTTAAAGACGTCGAGAGTCGAAGAGATGTTTATTTGACCGTCGAAGCGTCGTCAAGTTCCCTCTTTAGCCTTCCTTAAAGCTGATAAGACTAGAATTGTGAAGAACATACATTAAAGACAAACTAATGAAGTAGTATACCAATAGAACTAGACAAACCTGAACAGAACAGAATGGAATCGAACAAAACAGACAAAAATGGAAGTAACAGAACAAAACAGAATGGAACGGAATGGAACAGATTGGAAAAAACGTGACCTTCTTACCAAACAAGAACAATTCGCCTCCATTTATCTTCTTGTGTAAGAGGTGCACATCGACTTCATCAGATATCAGAAAAATGCTAACTTGCATACATTAGATTTGTCTGACTTAACACCTTCAACAAAACAAAGATTATGAATTTATACCATCCATTATATGAGGAAAGCTCATTAATCCATTTATCTATACTTGGCATCTGAACCAATATCAATGTTCGACATAAAGTAAAAGAGAAGGATTTTCGTCAGAATGTTGAGTCCAACAAATCCTTTCAATTTGTTTATCTTTCCTTCGTGATAACAGTTAAGCTGGATTTAAGTACCTGGACATTGGAATTCCCTGGACATAAACTCCTTTTTAATTACACGTGTCAATTTGTGTTGATAACATAAAGTATGAGAGAGTTTTCAAAGATTATGAGAGAATCGGTCTACAGTGCGAACTAAACAAATTATTCGTATTAGTAATCGCATTAGAAGGAGGGCAATTAATCCCTAATCGCACGACTAATTGCGATTAATTACGAAACAGCGGGCCAAAACAGCGGGCAAATACAAAATAATTTCATTGGCAGGTATACTATTATTGATGAAACAAATTGATAACCAAAAGAATACGAAGTTCAGAAAAAAGGTCATATTTCAAAATAATGAATGAGTGAAATGAAAACTCGTTTCAGCTCCACGGTGGAAAAAGAAACCCCCATCGCACCACCTCCAGGAATGAGGTGACCCGATTGAACCTTTTTTCATGCACCCATTTAAATGAAATTTTCGGGCAGACGGAGAAGGATCCGAATAGGGGATACGGAATGCGATCCGGGACTACTACAATGATTGTTTTTATTTTACCGTAATAAGAACCGACCGTATAATGAAATTCTTTCACATACAACAGAATTATGACCCATATATAGGAATAAGATTCGAAAGAGTATAAAAATTATATAAATATGATACAACTTTGTGTGAACAGATCCGATTTACGGATAATTAAGAATGAGATCATTCAATGTTTATTTTATCAGGAATAAGATCCAATAACCTACAATCACTTTTAGGAACCGAAATGAAATCCGCAAATATGGAGCCTATTCCAAGGTTACTCCACATTTCAAATTATTTACAGGTTTTGAATCAAAAATCCGGGCAGATGTTCTGCCCTATCTTTGTCTTATGTGTTATAACCTGTTGCAATCGTTTACATTGAACGTGAGGTTTTCGCATGCTTAAAGAAAAGAATTCTATCTTTCACTTTCCTCCTTACATTTCAACCCTGTCATTTATTTGCAACATTTTACGCAATTTGTGTACCCCTCCCCCGAACCTTTGGCGTTATATTGCATAATATGTTGCAGACTATTGCTTAAATTGTACGTGAGTTTTTGCATCAGAAATTGGCACAACCTTTCGATTATGTCTACCTAAACAATGAGTTAACGACTTTTACTAATTAATGACAATTATACTCCAAATTAATACAAATATTCTTTTCCAATATCATCATGTCAGGAAAGATAATCCGTATAAATCGGTCTGGAATCTCTCGTGATATCACGAAACAAGCATTAGTTATTTAGGCAACTGCTTTTCAAGGTCGAATTTAACCTGATTTATCTGCTGTACAGACAGTGCCTTTTTTAAGAATTGTTTACTGGGGGGCTATTTTCTTTTCAACCTAATGGTCCGAGCATGTTTGAACGGCCTTTACATGAGTAATTTAGAGTGATTATTCAGTTTTTCCTAAAATGCCGCCCACCATGGTTGGGCGGCGAAGATTTCACTACCAACCAACAAATGCACTTTTACTGGGTGGGCCAAATGCGAAAATTAAAGATTTCTGGAGGGGGGGAAATGCATTACTGGGGGAGCCACGGCCCCCCTTTAGAATGTATGTTAAAAAAGGCTCTCGTTACAGATCAGAAATGCGTAAAACAAAATTGAGAATTTTAATTATCAACCTTTTTCCCTTTTTGCCCCGTGCCTTTTATGCTACACAATTTTAGAAATTTTAAATGCTCGGAAAGTTTATTTCTTCAACTGAACGTTGGTTATTGCATGTATAGAAAGATTATCAAAACCCAATGATTCCTTAATTAATCTCTACACATCGACAAACAAAATTTGTAAACATCTTCCTATAATTAATCCAAATTACTACTCAATATATTTTTTCCAGTAACATCAGATAAGAAAAATGCCACGAAAGATTATCTATATAAATCTGTCTAAAACTTTTACCTGCGTAACTGTATACAAGTTTGGAATCTTTTATCTGATTGATATGCTATGCAATTTCTTATACTCAGTGCATGGATCAGACTTGTGATAATTGGAATGCAGTGCCTTCATATTTAGAAGTATATAGATCAGACTTAAGTACTTTGTCCCGTAAAATCCGTGTTAATGTAGTATGATGTAAGAATGCCTTTATGTAGTGACCTCTAATGGAGTTTCCATTTTTTTATGTGAGAGGGTTTTTCAGAAAATTGAAAAAATGTCGTAACCTCCCAAAATTTTCAAAATATTTCCATACCCCCCGAATAAAAATTCCCCCAAAAGAATCCTCTCATATCCCACCCCTCATAAAAAAATATCTAAAATTCTACCTTATGCTGCGAATAGTTTCTATAGAGCCGATAAAGTGATAACGTAAAGCACTTGATACAATGACTTCTCGGAAAGATGTGATAACTTCGTGTTAAAGATTCTTGGCTTGCACTGCTGCTTCAAAGATTTCTCGTAAGATGAACAAATTGCTAGAAGCACCCGAATAAAAAGAAGTACTCATCAAAACTGTTCAAAGTAAAATAAATATGGCATTGTTTTGATAAAGGGGTCCAGATAATAGCAGGCAAATTGTTTTTTCTAAAATTCTTTATACAATATTGCAAGGTGTTTCAAAATTTTTTGCGACTCATAGCTAGTTGAATTACTAGGTTTGATTCCTGCTTTGAAGAGAGACCAAAATATTGAGACGTTGAAGCTGCATGAAATGCATTTATAATGCAAATAAATTTTCAGGACCTCGGTATTAAGTTATATGAAGGTATCATAAATTTAATAAAAAAAAAAAAAAGCATTTGCAAAATGAATACATAAAAATTTATTGAATTTGATAAGTAAATTATTAAGTTAGAAAAACGTTGCACGAGAATCTTGTGATGTAAAGGAAGCCACTAACGTTATACAAACATCTTTTGAAACGTTTTGTACATGGCGTACTTAACTACAGGCCATCCCAACGTGCAGGTAAATTTACGGAAAGTACCTTCCTGGTATTTTCTCGATTTAATTTTTTCAGAGTGAATTGATATCAGTAAAGAAAGAAATTTTATACAATCGCCAAAAAAAATGGTTGAACATTCGTGGAAATATGAAGAACTTTCGATTTCACCTAAAGTGACAGAACACTATGAAATATTGAAACTTGTGGAATACCAGGATGGTACTTTCCGTAAATTTACATGCCCGTTGGCATTGCCTGTAGTTAAAGTAAGCCATGGTTTTGCTCAAAAATTCCAATTTTGATAAGATTTGGTTGAGCGTTATCGAACATGCACAATGGCGACTTCTAATCTTCATTTTTTCTCTATTTTTTAATGAAAACATAAGTGCCTTAGATTTCCTGGAAGACCAAACTGATTATTAAACCCTCTTTTCTGCACGGGTGTTTCATACTATTTTACTTCTGAAATTATCACTCGTGTTATTTTTTTTTAATTTTACTCACAATTATTATATACTAAAAAGATTAACATTTTACCAACAAACTTCTCTTCTGAACCAGATTCTTTTTTTCAAGTCTTAATTAATTTGGACACCCAAAACATGTGATTTAAGTGTTGAACTTACTCTCAATGAAGTATTGCCTCTTAAATAAAAACGATTGAATCGATAAGAAAACCCATTTTTAAATAGTCATTTTTTTCATGCAAAATTTCTTACCTACTTTAAAGACTATAATCAAATATTTTAATATATTTTACCGATAAAAAGACTTACTTTTTGCCAACATGCTCTTCTATGAATTAAACAATTTCCACATGTCAAGTCAAAATTGGGCAAAAGTAACATGTGATTCACCTTTTTAATAAAATGCATATTACATAAACAATCTAAGAATGAGAAAATGAGCGAAACACGATTTTTTTAACGTTTTCTTAACGTCTTACAACATGTTCTCGCAAGGTTCTCACAACGGTGTTGCAGTATTAATGAATTTCCCACAGTGATTTCAATATGGCTTCTTGTGACATTGATTTAAAGAAACATTTTCTCATTTAGAAGAATCTTAATACCGATTCGTCAATACATTTCAATATTTTGAAGTTCAAAGTCTGTATTACCGACCGAACCATTGATCAGGGTGGCAAAAAATCTTTTTCTTCAACTGGGGTGAAAAAATTACACAAGTGTGTCACGATTTAACATGCATTTACTTGAAAAAGCATTATGAGACCATCGGGGACTTGAAAATTTATATAATATTCGATTTTCTTAGAATCGACCATTAAGTGTCAAAATAAAACTTCAGACAATGGTATAAACAATCAAATAATAATAATAACGAGTAACATAGACTAATTAAACATCTTTTTTACTATTTTCCAATAGAGGCTGTATAGATCAAACTCTACCAACGCCAACGGAGCCGATTGTTGAATTTAACGCACCATAATGAAACACTTGTTGTGGATATTGACTCGTTGATTTATATAATTATGTTATCGGGATTGCGGGTGGGGGGGTGTCTGAACCTCTGATGCCAAAACGTTTAACCTAACCACTGAGCCAATGGGCCAATTGTTCAGCCATCCCTCAACAAAATACTTACAGGTTCCTTTAACACTCTATACGCCATATTCTATTGCTTTGTTTAAATTGATCATTTTCCAGACAAAATATTGTCAAAAACAGAAAACCTTGAAATATGATTTTAAATACAAATGTTATGGATATATGGTAGACAATCGATCCCGCCAACAAAACAAATTAGTCGGTTTGTGAGGCATACAGGGTCGAAAGAAGGTTGATGCTTTTAGATGCAAAGAAAAAAGGCGAATAACAAAAAGTGTTGAAGGCGAAAGAAGTTAGCGAATAATTTATTATAAGATGAAATCCGAGGGAAATCTGCCACTTAAATTTCTTTGTTTGGATATATTAACACATAAACAGGAAAAAAAAGGAAAAGGTTTTACGTGAAGATCTATAAGAAGTTTTTTAATAAGTTTTTTTGTTTTAAGATGAACATTCTTATTATCTTTTCGGCCAAATTTCTCCCGATATCTTCTTAGTCTTTTCTTAGTATATACATCATGTAAAGGAAAGTAATTAATTATTCCCTAGCCTTTTGATTTTATTTCAATTTTTTTTTTTACAAATTTCCTACATTATATGAATTGAGTAAAAAAACAAACAAAACAAAAATTTAATATAACGATATTTTTAGCATATTCTTAACTTTCTGTGTTTAAATTGTTAAAAGCGAATGAGATCATCCAGATTTTTGATTTTTATTTCATTTACATTTAGATTTAATAATTCAATAATTCATGGAAAACTTTTGAGATTAGTGACGTAACTCAGAGAGGTGAATATTTAAGTTAAAATGAGAATTTTAATTATTATTTATCGTGACTTTCCTTTAAAAGATAAAAAAAGTAAAAATAAAATTTTGAAATTTTGAATGTATTAACCAATAAAAATAAAAAGTTTTTTTATTTTTTTTATTTTTTGTTCTTTTTCGTGTTTCAAAAAGTAAAAACAAAAAAAAAGAAATTTCTGTCTAGACAATTTTTGCAGAAAATGAGAAAAGATTTATTATTGAATAATTAAGAACTATTAAAATGCAGTTTGTGTATCATTTGTTTTAAAGGGGAACTTAAGCTAATTAAAACTAAAAGAACAAAAAAAAAACGCAGGTTAAAATCTTGTTCCTTTCTATAGACGCTCAAAGTTGCAATTTTTCTTGATGACTTGATGATTTTTGACGTAACTGGGTTCAAAAACACATTTTTATACAAAAAATAGACTTTAAGTCGAATACACGGTTTATCCAATGTTTCATTAATTGTATAATTTACATTATTTTTTGCAGGTAAACAAACCAAAATCTTTAAAAATGTAAGCAAAATCATGTATGCATGCAAAAGCAAAAAGTTGATAACTCTTTTGTAGAATATAAATCATGTATGCAAGCATGATCAAAAAGTTGATAACTCTTTTGTAGAATATAAATCATGTATGCAAGCATGATCATTATTTCTCATTTTATATATATTTATTCAAACAATGATTAAAATGTTTATGTATTTTTACAAATAGTAGAAATTACTTATTGGCTAGCATGGATTGAAATTATGTTATTATGAGCCAATCTAGCTTAGTTTGTTTACTGCGAAAAACGACCCATCAGCCATACATCTAATGCATTGATTTAAATTGTGTAAAGGTGTATTGTGAACGAATACTCACCGCAATTTTCTGGAGTTTCTTTCTTAACCCTTCTTAACCCTTCTTAAGCAAAAAATATGCTGACTTTTGGTAAATCAGTAATAAATCTTCAATGCAAATTGGTTGGACTTGCTCCATACCAAAAATCTAGGAAATTGGATCATTTTTAGGTAATATAAGTAGGCGGTGTAATTTTACACCGCCCAATTAACAACGTATGGAAAAAAGCCCAATAAAATTGGATTAAAAGTTTATAAACAGCTTCGAACAAGCTCACTACTAAACAATTTACACATTTTTCTACATAAGATGGATATTCTTATTTTTTCATCGTTTTTGAGCCTCAGATAAAGCCGTTCTTAGAAAAGCTGTAAATAAAAAGATACTATATACAGATAACCAAATTCAAAGATTCTGAAAAAGACCTAGTCATCTAAACATCAATAACATCAATAACATTATTATAATTATTCTAACCACACTTACTTAAAATTATTTTATCTTTAACACTCAGCATAGGTATGTTCTTAAGATTTTCTCAAATTTTGAGCGAATGTTCTTAAAAGAGGTTCTTAAAAGAAAAACAACGCGTAGACCACGACTAAAGATTTATGAAATTACTGATATCAGTAGAGTGTAAGAGTGTATCAGATTATATTATATTTTGTATGATGGAGCAGGGGAAACCCAAACCGAATTATGATGATAAAGAAGAAGAGAATTTGAAACAAATTTTGAGTGAGAAGGCCATAGGAGCCTGCTCAAAATAAGAGATTGAAAGGTGTACATGCATCAAGGACAGTTTCAAATAGACATAAAAGATTAGTGAGAATTAGAATAATAAGTAGATAAGAGATAAAAGATTAATG
>JAUKPT010000695.1:0-18255 GCA_032273505.1 Nanomia bijuga
CACGCACTCACACACACACACTCACACACACTCACACACTCACACACACACTCTCTCACACACACACACACACACACTCACACACTCACACACACACTCACACACACACTCACACACTCACACACTCACACTCACATATTTGCACACCCTTCTCAAAATGTTATTTCTAACCTGTTTTATTGCGTAGAAATATTATTCCATCTCAACAAATCAACTTAAATGACGATTTAAAATATTTGTTGACAATTTATTCCTTTTTTAAAAAGGTTCTATGATGCATCTAGTTTTCTTTTGAAAATATCAGTTTCATTTATATTCTTTTGTATTCTTTTATATTCATAATTTTAACATCTTTTGAAAAAGTATGGACACTATGTCTTCAATCATGACCATATGAAGTACTAAGTCATTTAGGAGTTAAGGGACCAATGTGATATTTCATTGTATTTTTGTTTTCACTTATTCCTAGGATGGTGTTACAGCTGAAACCTAGACTCTTTCCTTGTGTTGAAGCTATTTTTTATCTCCAAATTGTACTGATTTTGTCACTCTATAGCAAAAACAGATAGCTGGTTTATTTCAACCTGTATTTTACAATATGGTTTTCATATTACAAAAAATATTTTCTCTCGATAAGAAAATAATTTTATTTTAACCTTTTATTAATTTTGCAACCTTGTGTCTTTTCAAACTATCTTTTACATGACAATAGCCAAATCTTCAATATAAATATGAACTCTGCTCCTTTTTTTGTACCAAGATGTTTTGCATAACTTCACAATTATAGTCAAATTCATAAAATCGGATTTTGCAAAGTTGAAGATGTTATGTTTTTGTGAACCTAAATAATTGCTGTTTAGTCTCCGCCTCGTGTGCAGTTACTCTAGAGCCCGTTGCACATTTCTTTCCACTCAGAACAATCAAGAAGGTCTGGAATAAATCAAGAAGAATTTACGATTATTTTCCACCTAAGATTAAAGATGATACCTAATTTTTTCAATAGAAAACCAGATAAAAAAATACTGAAAACATTTCGAAAAACATGAGTTTAAGAATATATAATTATTCTTATTATCCTTCGAAATATAGTCTATAAAAAAAACTATAAGAAAAAACTTTAATAAATAATATTAGATACTAATAGATGCTGCCCACCCACATTAATATTTTCAGAAAAAGGAAGAAGCATTTATCATCTAATAAATTCATCTTCCTCTTTTTTACTGAGGTACATGTTCCTCCTGAATCTTCTCTATTCTGGTTTCTCTTTTTTGTTTCAACTGCAACTGATAAAGCAAGGAATATTTATTTAAAAAAGGATAATTGCTTTTTTGATAAAATATTGAAAATTTATAAAGTTGTTTAAAAGTGAAAGCTCTAGAACTGATAGTAAGCAGGATGGATTTGTGAGGAAGATGTAATGTCAAATATGGATGATTTGTTAGGTATGGCAAAATTAATTGTAGTTATGTACCTGTGGTAAAAGGGTGAAAGACAGGAGGACAAACACTATTACTGAGATTAAACTATTTGACAGAGGTCCTGCCACAAAAGCACGTTCTCATTGATCCATGAGTTTTCCCTCCTGTAAATGTCAAAAGTTCAATGCATGGTATCACGGTTTGGAATCACTCTGCGTGCACATATTGCACAATAGGTAATAAGTCGATTTTCGTAGGTAAATATTCTAGTTTGAAATATACTGTTTGAAATATATTCTATAAGAACATGATTTCAATCCATCAAAATTAATAGGTAATTTCTATTATTTGTAACAACGTGAATTTTTACTCATTGTTTGAATAATCATTATTATGAACTAATTATTTGATAATGATCTTGTTGGTTTATAAGATTTCTTAAATTTATCAGATCATATCAACTTGAACGATAGGTACGAAATGGTATATTTACCTACAGAAAATAAAAAATGTTGTATGTATGATGAACTTTCGTGAAACCATAATAGTAGGGTCTAGCACGGCAATACCATACTTCACTTGCATCTTGATATCAAACTTGGCACCCCCTATCGTCAAATTTAACCTATTAGAACACGTTCTGAACCATTTTTAGGTCAACATTTCAAAAATCTGTCGATCGCCTCAAGGAGTAACGAAATTGTGTAGAAAATGCAAGATTTCTGTTATTCAAACTATGGTTACTCCACATTATCACAGAGGTTTTGGCATGCAGGTTTTTGTAAATTATTCCTCTATCATCTGGCTAAAAGTTATAATCGAGAAATTATTACTTCTGGTTACTGGAAGTAGCAGGAAAATTTGTAGTTGGTCAAAAAAAAATGCGAAAATTTAAGGAAAATTGGCTAAAATGTTCATTTAATAGTGTATTATAGTAAGAATAATCAAGCACAGGGGCATACATAAGCGCGCGTGTACATTTACCCTAGTCCCCTTCCCCAAGCGATATCCACCCCCCCTACCACGCTAAAACACATACTCTTCTCACACATACTAACTAACATATCCCACACGTAACAAGGTTGGCGAGCTTGCTGCTATGTTGGTTAAGGTCGGAAATAATATGAGAGCGATGAAAGCTCATCAAATAGGGAAAGGAGACAGAGCGACATGGCCGAAACGATTGTCCATATGCTGACACGTTTATCTCTGGCATTATGGCGATCCATTCGATCGATTCTTTTAAGACTTTTTTTTTTTTTTGTAAAGTAAACAAAGAATTAGGCCTTTCAGTAAGTGTTTTCGAGGTACCAGGATAGTATCGTTTCAGACCATCTCTTTCCTGAGACGACTGGTTTCTAAATGAACGTTGACGAGAAGATCATGGTCGTTCAGCTGTTGGATATTTTGATGAGACTCACCTCCATCCGTTGGCATGGTCGAGCATGGAACAAATACGAGCTCTTCACAGTATTTGCAGAAAAACTCGGGTATAGAAATGTTGTTCACATGATCCATGCAAATAGATTTGGCGAGTTTGAGGAACGATGTGCAGGTTGGGTGTATTTGGCAGAAATTTGGGTGAAGTGGCTGGAAAGCTACCAAAGCATACGGAACAATCTATTTTGCTACCTTCGTTCCGTTCTGGGACTTATGGCCATATGTATTTTTCAATGGTGTGTAGCAGCTCTGATCGGTTTTCATTTGACGAGTCCATTTATGTCGATGATAATTGATTACAAGTTCACTCAGCGTCAGTTACTGGAAATTCTGCCTAAATAACTGAACTGGATACATACACTAATTCTTTTGACCATTTTGACTAGCCAGCATTGTCTTGGTTGTCGAATGGCTAACACCATTCGTTAAAGACATATCCATACGGTGAGGATGTTATGAAAAAATTGGAAGAAGTTACTAGAAGCTTGGACCAATGCCTTCTGGATAAATGTCTTATGGATATTTGTAAGCAAGCAGCAATAACACTCAAGAGACAGTGCGGTGACGCATACAGGTTTGGAGACACAGTTGATAGCCCAGATATGATTGCTCAAAATCTTATCGGGACAAATGCTAGATGATCCAGAGGCTACTAACACGAAGAAAATCGAGAACTATCTTGGCAACCTTGACCGAATTATTACCACGACTGCACTGGTCCATAATGCTTTGACAAGGCAACTGACGACTTGGTCCTCAAGTATGGAAAAGACATCATTTTATATTCTAATATGAAGTGGACCTCCAAAGAAACACGGAAAGCTGCTAAAGAACTTGTGAGTTTACAAAAGAGTTTCAAAGAAAAGAAAGATGCTTTGAAAAACCACGGGTTAGAAGATGCAGTTGTTGCAATTGTCACAACTGTTAATATAGTTCAACGAGTTGTAACATAATGTAAAAAAAGTCACAATAGACCTTTGTCTGATGTATTTGAATTGCACGACATAGAAGTATTCGAGCAATGACGATTCTGAAAAGAAATTACATTCCATCCTTAATCTAGAAATCAGATACCGAAAATTCACTATGACAAACGTTAAGGATATCTGTCCTATTTTTCGCCAAAAAGGAATGACTGTTACACAGAAAGTAAAGAACTTGGAGTTGCTTTTAGAAAGCCAAAACATTGATTTCACTGCAAATTCTACCATGGTGGATTTAGCTACAATGATAAATGAGATTGTTGAACCAATAGCGACAGATTCAATTACAGCTATTTTGGAGCTAGTTGAGCACGATGCCACTGTTATATCATTCTGGCCACCAAATGAAACAGACTTCATATGCGCTTTGCTGGAGTATGGTTTTTACATCGGCCAAGTAGACAAAGTTAGAAAGGACGAGTTGCACTTGGTTTACCTTGTTCCTAAGAGCTCTAATGATAGGAAATATTGGGTTTGACCAGAAAGAGAAGACGATGACTGGATAAGTAAAAAGTTTACTTACCAAATATGCAATAGATAAGTTATCCGGTGGATCATTACTCGAACTGCTAATATATATATTTTTTTTTTTGACAAACTGCAGATTTTCCTGCTACTATTATTTCTCAATTTTAACCATAGCTGAATGATATAGGATTAATTTACAAAAAACCGCATGCCAAAACCTCTTTTTGTTCCAAATAAATATGTGATAATAAAAATCTTGCATTTTCTACACAATTTCGTTACCCCCGGGGCGATCGGCAGGTTTTTGAAATGTGGACCTAAAAAGGGTTGTGTTCTAATAGGTTAAATTTGACGATAGGGGGGGGGGTTGCCATCTTCCATTTATAGACTTTCTATTTTCTTGCTAGACCCTATTACACAGCTTTGAAGAGTTTAATACTATTATATAGGCATGCCGGCAAACAGTGAATTTTGCCTGTGCTTTTACTATCAAGGAATTTCTTCGAGTACTATTTCTTATTCGCCGGAGGTTGAAGGCTGAATACAGCAATATAGCTTCCAATCCCCCCCTACTACCAAGTTGGAATGAATATTCTATTTTACCTATGGTACCATTTCTCCCTCGATTTTTTCGAGCGTACTGGTGCACACGAGTATATCTTCCATGCATTCCACCTTGTGAGTTTGAATATACTGGCGTGGCCCGGTGTAAGCAAATTATTCCTAAAATGGCTTCTGGCGCAGCCTCTACATGCATTCCACGAATATACGAATCTTGGAAAGATATTAATATAGATATCTTAGTGCAATATGAATTTTAAAATTTAAAATGTATTCTGGTTTTACTTGATTATAGCATTCCTATGTTAAAAGAAAAGTGTCTTATTTTTTAGAAAATGGCTTTAAATGTCTTAATCAATCTATCACACTAAAAGCAGTTTATTAGTAACTAGTAGAATTTGTTAATTTTTTTCAGCTATTTTGAAGAGTATTTGATTTTACTCGTCCTTTCTTACACGATTTGAAGATTAAACGAAAGGAATTTTCTCCATGATAAATACTCAAGTTCTATTTACTTCATTTACACGCACAACTCCCTCTCCAACCATATTTTCACATGCTTTTAAGTTAAAAGGAGAACACGAATTTTACTATTCGTTAAACGCCTTTAATTATTCATGATTTGTATCAATAAAAGCATTTGTTTTGAAAAAAAATATATTTTCATACCAATCGATGTACTTAAGTTGAAACAGGAAAATTAGTATCCTTACATTTTGGTAACGGTGAAATGCAAAAAAATCTTTCAAGAACAATTTTCTCATTTGTTAAACACGTTGGAAATATTCTACTGAAAAGGATATAAATGTGAAGAATATCGTTGGACAGCAATGGACGGTGACTCATTTTCTAAGAACAAGTTTTTTGTTCCTACATTCTTTATTTTTTCACTTTTATATACCGCCCATTTTCATAAATATATCTTTGTTTGTCCAAGATATACTTCCTTTCTTGTTTTCTTACCTTCTTCACCAAGAATTTATTAAGTGTACAAAATAAGTTTATTTTTGTCCAAATCCATTTTTTCTTTTTCTTTTATTGTCGTACATGAAAAAATTATGGGTTTGTACATAATGGTGACGAGTTAATAGATGACTTGTTTGAAATGTCTTTACTTTCGTGACGAAACAAAGCTGGCAATAAAATCATGTATGGTTTCTATTGATATTCTCATTCGTGATGGACGTGGTTTTCAAACGATACTTAAATCTTATTATTTCATGAAGAGAAAATACGTTGGTTTCATTCCCAATCTTTCGCTCTAGTTGAAAACGCAAAATGATTTGACGTTGTTGGTTTATCGTATCGTGCACAAATCAACGAAATATGAAAAAAAATCAACATTAGCATTACGCTTACATGTATTTAGAAGTGTTACAGGCATGGGAAACCCTCAATTATAAGTAACTGTTCAGTTATTTTTATTTTTTCGAAAAGTGAAAATAATACTATACTATGCTGAAATAGCAGTTTCTGGGATTCTAGAGGATTTCAATATTCCATACTCATGCCTGTTAGTTTTTTTATTCAGATGTCACAAACGATATTCAGATGTCGTAAAAACGATATCAAACGTTATCGAGTTGCTAAACAGAGATCTTAAGTTTGATCCTTCTTATATGTGGAATACTCTTTATGCGGATTTGGGGATTTCTGTCGAATCATACTGCTATTAATATACTTCATACATACTTTTTCTTTATAAGAAAAACTTATGAGCTGGAAAGAAATTTACAAAATATGAAATCTAGAGATATAACTTAAGATGAAATTTGTAGTCTAATCTAAAGAGGAACTTTTAGCTCTGAAGTACTCTTGAGAAATATCAGTAGCCTTAACATGAGAACATTTAAACCTGAAATTTTGCTCAGAAAACAGGAACATTAATCCTGAATCGTAAATAATTGCTTCTTACAAAAAGAATCTCCTACATTTCAATCGACGAAGGGGAATCCGTTTCTTTTTATTTGGTAAGGAGTATCAAATCTAAAATTCTCTTGTAAATTTTCTTGATGAAGATCTTGTAGAAATTTTCCCTGCACTGCACATTACCTTTTTGGACCCGCCCTACGTAATCAATCAGCCCTTACAATTTATTTAGCCACTTGGGCATTGTTTGGTGAAAAATCTTCGAATTTAGATGTCAGTCTGTCAGTTTGTCTGTTACAAAAGTTTTTATACTTCCAATCATTAGTTTTTTTAGATTTTTTGCATCAAGTTAGTCATCTATAATCCAATGAAAGTGACGAAGCCCAATTTTCGGAAAAAAAAATTTCTTGCCTAAAATTGGACCAAATGGGCCCAAAATGACCCAAATTTGAGGTTTTTGGTCGCTTTTTCGTGTTAATTATTAGTTTGGGCTGATATTGCATATTCTGATACAAAATTATTATATCTAGTAGGAACTGGTTGCTTTTTCGCTCAAAAATATTTTTATCATCAATTCCAAGTTCCATATTGGGCTTAAATCTCAACTTATGTGCATGTAATTTGTCTCATGTTGCACTTTCCGATTGGCTCTGTTTTTTTATCTCAATAAACCTCGTAGTTTTCCCATTTTGTTTTATCTTGTTTGTCCAACAAGGTGAAATGCATTTTGTATTTCACCTAGATCTAAGGCGCAAGATACCATCTTCCCTCTTCCTCTCGATTTATTCCGGCGTACTGGCACCAACGAGGGTATGTTCTCCATGCATTCTACCTTGTAAGTTTGGACTTGCTTGCGTAGACCGGCGCAAGCAGATTTTTCCTAAAATGTCCTATAACGTAATTTCTACATGCATTCCATCTTATTGTCCATAAATCTTGAGATTTGAGTAACTTGTTTAATCCAATTTATTTTGTTATTTTACTAGAAATATATCGTATCAACTCATCATGCCACGTGCTTTGTCCACTAAGCTTTTAAGCACACGTTCCTTTAGTGTGATAATAATTAATCTTCTATATACCCCACACTGTTAACAAAAACATTGTTTGATTTCATTCAACGCAACAATGCGAACATAAGATTTATAAAATCTCAATTATGATATAGCGCAGATAAGAAGCATAATAACTTGATTGATCCATTCAATTCTGATATTCACAATTTCCGTTGACCATTCAAGTATCTTAGGTATGCAGTTCTGTAAATGGACTTTTCTTTAGCTGACTGTATATGTTATCTTTTTATCAACATGGAGTTATCATCGTCTTATAAACATATTGGTTGGTGTGTGTACTGTTTTCGCTTGTTAGGAGGCATGTCTGGCTTTGTGGGCGATGAAATGTTGTTTTATTTTACTTATTCAGTTGTATAAAACATGTACATTGTACTGTGTATTGTTGCGTTGTCAAATAATAGTATCGATAAAGATTTTATTTATGTTTATCCGCCCGTTTATTCAACCATGCGCTTATTAAATATAACGGAAAAGAACGTTACTGGTAATGCAACACAATTTTCTTGTTTGATTTGATTTATGTTGATATGCGTTTTAAGATTCTCTTCGTTTGTGTTTTAATCAGTTATAATCAGCTCCTATTAGCGTTCAATATGCAAGATGCTTAATGACGTGTTCGTGTAATTCAACGAGTGCGTTGATGTGCAATATATTATTTAATCTCTTGCTCCTTGCATGTTGTGATATAAGTGAGGTATGGAGTGTTTCTCTAGCGTGTGTTTTTGAGCAATTACGACATTTAGTCGACCATCTGTTGTCGACCAGAAGTAGTTAGCAAGATGCATTTTCCATTCGAGTTCCGAATTTCACTTTATATGCAGTCATAGCAACAACTGTTTAGTATTTCGATGATAAGTGTTGAGTAACGCGGATTTTTGAATGAAAGTTCGACCGAAGTATGACTTTGATCGATTGTTTATCAACTGCATGCAGTAAATGGAGACATAGACGAGCTGCTGTCATTCTTTATTTTTATGATTTTAATAGATAATAAAATTCTTCGACATTTTTGCTTACACTAAAATTGTTTGTTTAGCCTATGATGATGCTAAGTGTTGTTGTTATGATAGATCTGTCATCAATATGGTCTTCATGGTGTTGTTGCGAAATACTCAAGTATAAAAAGAACCTAAAATTGATCTGTAGGAAGACGCTGTTAATTGTAAAACATTGGGACGAAAGATCTGTAGGACGTGAGTTCACAATACACGGTGGGCTTGTCTTTTACTACACGAAGTTTCGTTTGTTTTTGAAATTGTCAGAAAGTAGAACGTCTTTAATATTTTAATTGTTGTTGTTGCTTAGTGCTTAGTAGTAAGTTTCGTGGTTTCAAGTTTGAAACCACTTCTTATGATTGAAAAACATCACTTCACATTAATTGCCAATCCATGTTGAATTGACACACGAAGAAAACATCGAGATGAACGGATTGTATTCTTATTAGTTGACAATCGTGTAGCGAATATTCTTTTGTACGTGATACTGACGACTGGGAATGATTGCAGCTGGTGTCAAAAATAAACGAATGTTGGATTTGCTGTAGTAGATAACCTGATTATCGAGGAAATCCGCTGTTCTCTTTTCTATGGTTCACTCATCTGCTCATGTTTACTAATACTCTTCGTTCGATCACCACATTAATAAGGAAAATAAGGAATCGTTCATTTATTACTTTTGCCCATTTTACCCCCCCCCCCCTCCTGTAATCAAGAAAAAGCATTTTCAAGTACCCACTCCCACATCTTTGATTACGTAATATGTGAACGATTCCTAAGCCCTCACTCTTGGCCAGCACCGGGCTTAAATTACTTTCACTCAGCAAATGCTCTTGTTGATAGCCAGTAAATACCAACATGGCGAATGTGTCTGTAATCCACTTCGATAAATGTTGTCTTCTGAAGCTGATTTAATTTTTTAATTTTTTTCTTTTCTCGTGTCTATGTATAGTTCTCTTGTTTAATTACTCTTTAAACAACATCTGATTCATCTAATCTCATTCGTCGATTGTAAGATGTTTGGAAAAGGTCCTGGTTTGTGACACAGTTGTTTTTCAAAAGAAAAATCAAGTGCTTCTAGGTTTCACGAGTATAATAAAAGCTTATATTTTAGGGGGATATTCAACAGTACCATGGAAATGCTTTTTTGTTTTCTTATACGTGTTGACTATATTTCCAGATTATGAAAAGCGAGCTAAAAAGTTCATTCTCATTAACTTGAATATATAGATTTTCTTTTGTTATTATGGTTTGAGAAAATATTTTGACAATTTTTGAAGTCATATTTTTTAAAATAGGTAGAATTAAAAATTGTTGCCGATCTGCTTTCAAATGTCGTTGTTTAAGTTGTTCCTCATTTATGTTTTTCCAAAAGTGGTTTCCTACTACAATTCTTTGAAAAACTAGAAATGTGAAGTTCTGAGGTTATTTTTGGGGTCACTAATTTTATCCCCCGCAAAGGATCCATATTAAAAAAAAACTTAATATGGGTTTCCAATAGATTATTCTTACTTTAAAACAAAAAATAGAAAAATTCATCAATTTTTTGCGAAAGTTATTGAAAAAATGCCCAGTCGATCTTCACAATTTTCACCGTGGTTTGGGAGTTTCCAGTCCGTGTATTCTAGAAGTCCGTGAAAGCAGTTAAACAGATTTGTGACAAACTTTTTGAATCTACGTAGTTTAAATATCAAGTATGGACCCCTAGTTGGTATTTCAAATGTATCTATTGATTTCAACTTCATTTTTCTCGAAATTTGGTTCTTGTGGTTTTATGGAGAATTTCATAATTTTGAGAACATGTCAGGACATGAATGTTAAATAGATAATTTAACATAAGCCTATTTGTTCACATCTATTGAGAACGAATTATTGTGGTTATGCATTTTGCAACGAATAGAATATGTGAGTTAGCAAATTGCTCTTTGATAGAGATCCACTACACGCTTTTTTATAAGAATATACTTTATAAGAATATTCAAGATGAAATTTGACAAAAAGTTGAAAAATTCTAAAAGAATATCGTCATCTTATTTTTTCTTCTTGGATAATTTCGTTTTCGTTTCTTTTTTACTCAATCCGAATTCTAGGGCATAATTTTTAATTACATTTCTCCTCTAAGAATATTCATCTTGGACCCAAAAAACACTATTCTCATAAAAAGAAAAGCGTGTAAACGGTTTACAATTGCTGTGTTGTCTCTGCTACTGCGAGGAAGGGAATGAGTCTTGCAGTTAATTTTTTACTCGTTGAGAAATTAACTTCAATTGCTTTTAAACTTAATTTTCAAGCACAACTCTAACATTTGCGATAATACCCCATAATTTCTTATCGCATAGAATTTAGTTTCACATCTTTCCTGAAACAATGAACGTTCTCCGAAATAACGTTATAACAATAACGAAATAACAATAACGTTCTCCAAAGATTTTTTAGGGACATTTTATACTGTTCGTACTATGAGTTCCATGCAATCATTTATAACATATATTTATTATTTAGTCTGGTACCCAAAATCAGCCAAACTTGGCTTATTCTGTTTGCTATTTGCTGGTAATTGGCTAACTATTGGTGCATTTTTGATGTTGATATGAACTATCATACTTCATACTATCATACTATCATACTTCATACAAAAAATTAAGGCATATTAGTATTACAGATTAGAAATTTCCCCCCTCACAACCTTCTACGTATGAAAAAAAGGAAAAGGGTTTAATTCGTTTAGATTTGTTCTTAATTCAATATTATATCAAACCATTTCTCGATAGATTATTTGGCACATATGTTGTTCTGAGTCAATACCTTATCTTAAATTTAATTAATATGCTCCATAATCAATTTGAACTGCTCTCGTAGAGAAAATATTTTTTCTTTGCATACATGTAATAAATGTATTCATCCTCAACTCATCCTACTTCTAGCAGGTGGTTTAATTAACGCATAAACTCACAGCAGCTTCGAACAACAATTATAAGCAAATCTTGCAAATGTTGATCGATCCAATAACATGGTGAGGATATTACATTGTGATGTGCTTGTGGTCACGCGCGTTGTACTTCTTAGCAAGTGAGAGGTATCATAATTTATATGCTTTTAATAGTTTGCATGCTTTATATATAGACCAAGCATAGTTGGAATTTTGAAGATTGTTTCTGCAAATTCTTGTTGAATTATCGTGCTGTAAGATAATCAGTGGCGGATATGGAATGTATTCAGTGAAATCATTTAGTGACATCATTTTTGAAGATACTCAGAAAAAGAACCAGATCCACTACTGATAAGTGTCACCTCCCACTCAGCAACGTTGAGTTTCGTCACTATGATCAAAGGATTTCAGCGGCAGATATTTATCTCTAAAATTTCCTTACTTCCTAATTATGGTTCTATTCTTGCGATTACGTTCGTGACAACAGATATGCATGTAGTTTAGGTCAGTCTGTAAATAGGTCAATGTCATTTAACCATTTAGCTCACTTTTCAGTTATAGGAGTCACTGCAGAGGATGATGTTGGTAGAACATTCTACTTTCTAATTCTTCTATTATTATAGAACTGGTGTTAGTGATCATTTCATTTGTTCATTGACTTGTCTGCTATTCTTCACTCTTTTTCATGTTGACTGCACGCGCGAGGACGTTTTGTTTTTGTTGCGTCATCTGTCGGCAAGACATGATTCATTTGGGACATAACTGAGATGTTTATAAAAAGCAGATTTTCGTTGGCGTTTAGTTGAAAATCATGGTCTGAAAAATATTTTCCAGATGTCTTTTTTCTCTCTTAGGAATATATAATTGATGAGCGATTAAATAAAGAAATTGTACGAATCTATCTCTATCAAAAACTATCGCTAAGAAGATATGAATATTCATGATAGATTTTGCTTTGATATAGAACACATTTTTTGTTGCTCTTTATTTATAACGTGTCGTAATTATGTATCTTGGAAGTCTTTAGTTCAACAAAGGGCACGTCTTCTGTCTTCGTCTCATTTAGTTGTCTAAACTAGTTGTTATAGCCTTTCACTTTCACTTCACCCCTTCATTACTTAACCTTGAACCTTCATTTAGTCTAGTTATTTATTTAAACAGGCTCCGAATATGAAGAATAAAAGTAAATACGAATCACTTGTACGAGTAGCAAGCCAGCATTCATTTTTTCTGACTTTCAGCTCGTCACCTATACATAACTGCAAATATTCCATGTGTACCTCATTTTGAAATTTCCATGAGAAAGTTTTGTCAGGAAAAAAAGGCGGCGAAACGAATTTGATAATAAAGGAACATGATTCAAAAACCTATCCATAATGTTTTCTACTTAAAGATTTGTTTAAATATTTTTTTATTCTGAATTGAACGAAACTTTACACACTCGTCGTAGCCAAGAAATCAAATTAATGAAATAAACCGACATAGTAGGGTGTTAGGAAACACTTATACAATTACTTTGGGGCTCATAAATGTTTGAAAATAGAAATTGACGGTATCCCAAGGATAAATGTCTTTGCGGTGAACTGACCGAAATTCAAATAGGAACAAGGAAACAACTTTAAAACGTGTAAATCATTCACTCCTGGACAGTCATAGGACGAATAAATCTAATAAATGTTTACGAAAAAAACTTCAAGCAAGTCGAAATTGAATTCTCATCTTTTCTTTATAACACCTGTCATATAGGTTCGATCGAATAATTTTGTTAATAAAAACCAACAATCTTTATTTGTTTGTACCTTTCGTTAACATCTAATTGGCTAGAACAACTCATAATAGAGGTGAAAATTTACTGATATTTACAAATAAAGCAAAACGTATTATGTATCGAATTTCATCCAGAATTACTTCTTATGTCTAGCATAAGACATGGTTCCAATGTCATTTCATTTCTGACTTCCAGATCTGTATGTTTCAAGATGCCCGTTCTAGAGGAAAATTAGAAACTATAGTTATTCCAGCTCTATTGACAGTTTAAGCGGCAGTGCCAATATATCTAGGTTCCCATGACCGTTTACTTTCTGATTTTTGGTAAAAAAGAGAACGCTTTCAGAAGAAAGTTAGGAAAGAAAAAAGAACAAATGAAAAGGAATAATGCGAAAAATAATTGACCAAGACCCGAAGGAAACGAGTTTCTTCTGATTCAATCTCAACTCTTTTGAACCAAATCCATAGGCAATTTCAACATACGGATTCTAAAAGGAGGTAGAAGGCTAATTGTCATATCTATTCCAGTTAAGATGTTTGATATTCGTATATTATATAATCCTAAATGATTCAAGATGTTTCTATAAGTTTGCTTCAGATATGACCCCTTCATGTCTTGACAATTCTAAAACCTTTACTTTTACAGGTCTATTCTCAACATAGTTTGTAAAAAGGCCTTTGTTCTGAAGAGCCTCAGGGTTAGTTTTTGTTCGTTTTTCAAAAGCGTACCACGGCACGACCAATTTTGTATCTATAGACAACTATTCTGATATAAAACATCTGTTTCTTGAGTAATCTCTGAGAACTGTGCCAAAAAATGGATTATAACTTTTATGATCATTTGGCGATTTCCATATTTTAATTAGATTTATCAATTAATATTTTAATTATTTTTTATAATTTTGTGCAATTTGAATTTGAAATTGAGTCCTTTAAGATCGTCTTCGTCTGGTCGATTTATAAGGAGTTGTTTGTCTTGCCCTTTTTTTGAAGAAAAGGGTTGTCATAATCTTATCCTATAGATCTTTCACTCCTTCGTTTATTGCTCACTCCCTTTTCACTCTATTTTCTTTTTCAAAATATAATGTATAAAAAACAAAAACAAACATTGATTTTGTGACATTTTGAAAGCTATTTTTTCATTTGTTTATACAGTTTTTAGCTGTCAAAGAAATATGTCGGTACAGTTGATGTTGGGTAAGGATGAAAAGAGAATGGAAAGTGAAGATGTATTGTAAGGGAAGAGTGAAGAAAAAGAAACATGAAAAATGATTGCTGCTTGAATAGGTTTTTTTCAGAAAGAAATATCGCATCACTTTGATATGGTCGAAAAGCAGTATTAAGGTTTTGGGTTGTTTTAAAGTTCGATATTAGGCTTTTCAAAGCGGATTTCAGCGCATTTTGATGTGTAACGACTCAATTTAAAACCGATATTTGAAACGGCTTAACAAGCCTATTATTCTATCAAGACTTCCGCATTTATGAATATTTTCGTTATCCCCAATTTTTTATTCATTGCTTTTATTTTTGTGTTTTTGTTTTATTTCTAAGCTGTTCTTTTATGGGATCAAAAAGTTTCAAGTTTATTATAAGAAAAAGCAAAGGAGACCTCTCTGGTCGTATTGACCATTTCTATTTATTTGTTCATTATTCATGTTGATATGAAATATTAATTTTACATCGATTTTGTTTCCTACGAAGGTCTCTTTCGTAGATTTCTTTCTCGATTTTATTTCGTTCTCTACATACATTTATATGAACCACCATCCAATCGATACTAATACTATTTAAGTCAGTCCATTAAAGAAAAACCTTCTTTCATTTTCAATCGTCGTTCGACTTTTCTTCTTTCAGTATTAAGTGAATTTTTTTAAATGTTTCTCGTTGAAATGATATTTGAAGGACATTAAACATTTAAAGATATTTTAAAGATGCAGATGTTTTTATGAGAATACATTTTAGTGGTTTCTCGTTGGGTTATTCTGAGGAGAGGTTAGTTAAGCTTTTACGTTGATGTATATTTTCATTCGTTTCTTTTTTTCTGTTTTATATTATATTATTATTTTCTGTATATATTTTGAAGACATGTCGAGACGGCTATTACAAGTTTGGTTTGGCAATGGTTTTATTGGCAAAACAAAAGGATTATTTATTGTTAACGTTTTTTATATGACGGCTTCGTGTCATTCTGTAGATGAGTTTTTCGTTTTACATATTTACTAATTGTTTATTGTAACTTAACAAAACTCTTTTTTCAAAGAATCAAGACTAATGTATTGTATCGTGTTCAACTTTAAACTCAACTTTTTCATTCTTTAAATGTTTAACTCTTTTTAACTTTAAATATTTAACTCCTTCTCTTTTTCAACGTGTGAAGTTTTCATCTGCAGTTGTGTCATTTCCATGTATGTTTGTTTATTTTTCAATTTGATCATTTCGTCCGTCTAGTAAAGTGAAGAAGGGAAATTCAAAACGCGTAACTGCAATGTGAAGAATACAAAGAATGGCTACTAAAGGGGTAAATATACATGTCTTTTCTCAAGTGCTAAATTTCTCTTAAAGTTTATTTCAATTGGTTAGTGAAGACTTTTCGAATTACTTCAGATTTGAATAAAGATTTGTTCTGTCGATTCCTATGCGATGATATGCTGAAATTCTTCACGTGAAATTATCGAAGACTATTTGCTAGTTTTTAGGTCATCCTTAATGAAAGGCATTTTCGTTACAATTCTAACTGTACCTCCCCAAAATTAAAAAAAATCTTTGTTATTAATTATCATTGTTTCTTTACTACTCGTCTTTCTAATGAATCAGTTGAACTTTGATCAGTGTTTTTTAATTCCAAAAGAGAAAAATAAGAACTATTCCTGTTTCTATGCAATTCTTATTATGGTTTTCTCGTTTTCACACATTTTTCGCGAACTTCAATTTGTTTCGAAAAGTAATAACGATTAAAACTAGTGATGTACGTCGTCAATCATATCATGTGGGCTCAAAATTGTCCGAAAATTAGTATTTTTGCTAGAAATCGCTACTTGAGGTCAACGATTCGTTTTCGAAATGATTTTCATTCAACTATATTGATAAAATGTGCATCCCTGAAGACGTTCAAATGGATTTCAATTCATTAAGTTTGTTTACCGGACGTCTATATTAGGCTCAAAACTGTCTGAAATTTAGTAATTTTGCTAAAAATCGCTACTTAAGGTCAATAATTTGTACTTGAAATGGTTTAGATTCAACTTTATTAATGGGCTATGTATTCTTTAAGACTTTCGATGGAATTCAAATCATTTAGTAAGTTTACTGGACCTCCGGACGTCTATTTTGGGTTCAAAACTGTCCGAAAATTAGTATTTTGGCTAGAAATCACACTCCAGGTAAATAATATGTACTTGAAATGGTTTTGATTCAACTTTATTAATAGGCTATGCATTCTATAAGACTGGATTTCACAAATCCTTTCCTTTTGAAAACGTGTTAGCAAAACGTCGAAGAATGAATCTGATATTATCAAACTCGCAAAAAGAACTTTTATAGGTAGAGGTTAATGCAGTCAATCCTCACCACCTGCATTTTTTGCTTTTTCATTTCCTTTCCTTTCCGAGGTCATCTCGAAACAGTTTCCATCTTTTTTAATAGAAGATTAAAGGGGAGGGTAAATGCTTGACAGACATGGAAAAAGTCATCCATATGGTAAACGACCCATCAATAACGTCAATCTGAAGTATTGACCTATGTTGGATATCCAGAGGTCTGATAAAGGATTTAAATGAATCGAGTCAATGTAAGTCACCTGTAAATATATTGGGGGAGGCGCTGTTGAGGATGCATAACTCATAAATAAAGTTGAATCAAAACCATTTCAAGTACAAATTATTGACCTTGAGTAGCTATTTCTAGCAAAAATACTAATTTTTGGACAGTTATGAGCCCAAATTGGACGTCCGAAGGTTTGGTAAGCATACTAAATAAATAGCAATTCAGAGATGCACATATCAACAATATAGTTAAATCAAAACCATTTTGAATCCAAATTGTTGACCTTAAGTAGAGATTTCTAGCACAAATACTAATTTTCGGACAGTTTTGCGCCCAAAATAGACGTCTGGAGGTCTGGTAAACATATTAAATTAATTGAAATTCATTCGTAAGTCTTCAGGGATACACCTTTCATCAATATAGTTGAAAGAAAATCATTTCGAATCAGAATTATTGACCTAAAGTAGCGACTTCTAGCAAAAATACTACTTTTAGGACAGTTTTAAGTCAAAAGTGGACGTCCGGAGGTCTGGTAAACATACTTTGAATTGAAATCCATTCGGGGATGCACATTTATTGAATGAAAATCATTTCGAAACCGAATCATTGACCTTAAGTAGCGATTTATATCAAAAATACTAACTTTCGGACAGTTTTGAGTCAAAAATGGACGCCCGGAGGCCCTAGAAACGTCTCTAAACTATCAGAATCAATAGAAAAGTTTTGAGAGATGTCCAAGCTTCTCACAAAATTGATCATATTCATTCTAGAGCTTTGAAAAGTATTATCTGTGATGTTTGACTGTTTGAATTATTGATTGGTATTATAGGGCCTATCGGACCCCAAAAACCCTTTTTTATAGTCCTTTCTTTACAATAACCTGCCCATATTAGTTGACTTTGAGCTGGAAATGGCTAATTATATCATTATTTATTATAATCAATCAACTAACGTGGCAAATGGAAGCTAAAACCTTGTTTTTTA
>JAUKPT010000696.1:0-18238 GCA_032273505.1 Nanomia bijuga
GGTCAGTTGAATCTCATTAATTATGTATACACGATCGTCGCTATCCTTTGCAAATCGCCACATGACGCAATAGGGTCTATTGAATCTCATCAAGGAAGCAGCGATTCCCTGAGATTCAACCGGCCTAGTACAATAGTGTCGATTGAACCTCATCAAGGAAGCAGCGATTCCTGAGATTCAACCGGCCTTCTTGTACTACTTTTGTGTTACAATAATATCTAATTCGTACAATGTAGATTACTTATTAATTTGCCCCACCTACAAGTAGGGCAGATTTATAAAATAAGAGCTTAAGGATTTACAATAGCGTCGCGAATTACGAAAAGGTCTATTATAGCATCTTCTTTTACGTCATGAGTACAATTAGGTTTCTTGCCATTTGATTGGTTGAAAATTACATCATGAAAAATGTGTTTTAGCTCTACGATAACATTAATTGATGACATTTCGATTTGATTTAAACCAATAATAACATTCACGATGTTTTTTCCAACTTATCAAATTGCAAATTTGCTGATTTCTTTATTGTTTTATTTTATTCATTATTGTAAAGTTTTTTGTTTTGTTTTAATTTACACAGTCAATGCCAACTATCCATGTAACCTTGTATTGCAGTGATAGGATTTATTTTGCATCAATTTAATCTTTATTATCCACATAATCAAATCAAGGTTCATGCAACAATTCAGAAATATTTAGGAACTTAGAATAATAAGACGAGTTTCTCGAATGCAAAAGAAAATTAGATACCTGCATTAGACATGAAGAATAAATGAAAAAAAAATGGTATAGTTTATCTTGATCAAATGGTCAAGAGTTATTAGTTGTTTCAGCTAAAAGAAACTGCTGATTGAGCATAATTTTGACAATTTTTGCTAATCTAGTAGAAAGTTGAAAAGTCGAAAAGGCACAAATACCATTTTCCTAATCTACTTTTTATACCCAATCCAGCTTTTTTTATTTTTTCTTGTATTTTCACAGCAGTGAAAATCTTTTTGAAACTATTTTGTGGTACTTTCTGAAAAATCCTCTTAACTCCCACCCCTCAACTCCCACCCCTCATAAAAAATGAAAGCTCCCTCAGGTCCCCTAACTCACCATTACCGCAACCTCACCAATAACTTTATTATTCTTTTGTTCAGCCGTTTTGGCCGACAAGTTCAGGTTGTGATGTTGGCGATAACATTTTTAAGTGAACCAATCTGGAGCTTGATTACATTTTTTTCAATAACCTTTTTTTTGTTCAGTTTAATCTAATAATTAACTGCTTATTATGCGGTCAATTCGGGGAAAAAAATAACTTTTTTTCTTCTTTCAGCCGTTTTGGCCGACAGGTTCAGGATGCGGACGTGGCGTTCTCAGCGCACTGGACGTGGCGTGGATGGTGCGCCAATTCGCCCTCAACTACCCGCCCCTCGTTATGTTACGTGATCGCGAAAACGTCTACAAACTGCTCTCGGCTTCCACGCACGACAACACACAAAAGAATCATAGTTTATACACCATTGATCCAAAGACTCGTTACCAGTCCCTCGACGTCAAGAAGGTGACGAATTTAGAAAATCTAACGTCTTTATATGACACGGATGATTTGAGTGCTGATATGACGTTAAGCAGTCCTCTTCCACAGAAGAGATATGTTTTGAAGAAGAAGACAGCAGTTGAACGAAGAAAGTCTGGCGGAAGTAAGTCTTTTTTTCTGATTTTAGATATTTGCTCTTGAATCCTAAATTTCCACATGGATTTTTTTAACCAGATATGTTTTGTTTTTTTAACATTTTCGTCATTTTTATCTGGTTGATGTAAATGTTTTTCTTTTTCACTATTGTTTCTTTGAATCTTAATAAAAAAAAATGGAAAAATATTTTTCATGTGATTTTTTCCCTGCGAATTTTTAGGCATGAGTTACTGATGCCTGGAGAATTTTCTGCTGGCTCCAGACATAGTTATAATATAAGTAAACTTGTGGTTTTTGAAATAAACATCGCAAATATTTCTTTCATCCCACATGAGACAAATTAATTCCCTTGGTACTCTGATTATCTCAATTGTGTCCTTTTTCTTAATTAACTCTTCTTGAATAAACAAAATAAACAAATTCTTACTGGATTTTTGAATCCTTGAGGTCGTCTGTCAAAAATATTCATTTTTCTTTGTTTGTTGAGTGTTTTCATTGAAGATGGATTTGCGAAGGGATTTCTCTTTACGCAAATCAAGAGATTATGTTAATCCTTTGAAGTTGTGATGGAAGATAAATTAAGCCTTAGTGGTCTATCGAAATTAATTCCCTTAAAAAGAAAGAGAAACGGTATGTATTTTATTTCATAGTTATCTAATTGCTTCTTTATGTGATGCCCACTAACATCTATCCATTTTCTTCCTTAAACATTTTATAGATGATGATTTTACTATATTTGATTTTTACCGTTATGTCTCGAATAATTATCCTCTACTAGTTTTCTAAATATGCCTAGTCAAGGGGGGAGGGGGACTTGAAAATGCCAAGAAGGTACTTACAAATCCTAATAAATTAAAAAATGTGTATACACAGAATATTAAGATCATCTTAAATCTTTACATCATCTATTATATCTTTATGAACCATAATCTTGTCTGAAAAGGCATCCTATTTTTGAAAGAAATGGGGCTGGGACTGGGTTGGTACTTAAGGGCACTTACAAAACTAAGGGAAATCGGCGCACATTTTAGATTATCACGACGATAATCATTAATTTTCGTTTTTATAATGAACTTACGTTTTCTTCTACTTTCAGGTGGAGCACTTCGGCCCTCGGGTAAACTTGTTGCTGGCAAGACGAAGCGTAAACTCGAACGCCAAGAATCGAAGAGAGAGGAGAAAAAATTGTCTATAAAAGATGCGAAGAACTTCTTTGAAGAACACAACAAGGTAAAAGACGGATTAAAAACTTCTCAAATAATTTACAAGTCCCTGTTCTTCAAAAAAAAGGCCTATCTCTAGATTACTGGAAGATAACTGGAAGATAATGATTTTCAGAAATGTCTCATGTTTTAAATAGAGGCATTTAAAACATAAAAATGCAATTATCTCAAAATGCAAAAAAGTGAGACAGGCCCTTTCTGAAGAACATGGACGAAGTGTCATATGTTATATGTTTCATTGGATCACATATGTGCGGAAATTTGTTTGTATTCGAGATCCCATATCAGAGTGAGCTAGAATTATCTCAGTGGTTATATTTAAGAAGTTTCAATGAGCCGGGACCGTTATTTATTTAAAAGACACTATGGCCCTGGTAAATTTGTTGTTTGATTGGTTGGACTGGAAATTAAACATATCATCAACTTATCAAGAACTATCATCAATTCTCACAAAACATAAAATGATGACATTTTGAATTGAACCAACCAGAATATTGACGTTGTAATTTCCAACCAATCAATAAGCAAATTTACACATACCAAATCATATATTTTTAGAAAATGAGATCTGAACCTGATAGACCTCGAAGAGGTTAGATATAACATCATGAAGATTTTTATTGGTTCACAAAAAGAAATTACCGAAACCTTATTGTTCAGTTTTAATAAACCTACAAATTGTGACGGTTTTGAATGAACCAATCAAAATATTGATGATATAATGTACAACCAATTAAATATCTAAATTGGACAAAATTTTGATATAATCCCTTATCATGACGCGATTTTTACCAATATCCTTTTTAGAAAATGAGTTTTGAACCTGACAGACCTCGCCGAGCACCACGCCCGAGTGAAGAGTTTTCCGGTCTCGAAGAAATACACGAACACATCGACGAATCAGATGACGACATCCTCGTGGACGATGAGGAGCCTGCGTCAAAGCGAAAATCAGAAACCGAATCACTGAGACATTCAAACTCGAAAGAACTTCTCAATACTTCGAAAGGAAAAGTGAAAAGAGCGACATCAAAAGATCTGTCGAAAAAGAATCTAAAAAGCCTTAAGCGTACACAGTCGAAAGACGGCGATTTATCTGGGCCGTCTAAAGACGAGACACCTGGTGCGACGAGCGGCGTCAAAAAGAAGGTCTTCCAAGCGAAAGGCGGAGGCTTAAAGTCTAAAAAAGCTGAAGTTCGAAAATCATCTGAATCGACTACTGCCAGCAGTGATAAAAAATCAACAGTAAAGCGGAAGTCCAGGAAATCAAGGAAATCGACGGGTGGCGGCGGCAGTGCGTCTGAAATCGAAGCGTCAAGGTATGATTTGAGTTTTAATTCTTTTAATGCTAGTTCTTGTTCTGGACGCAGTAAGAAGTCGTCTCGTAGCAACAGCAGTATTGTGGAGCAGAGGCTCAAGAGACGCAAATCTGACATGAGGCGTGTCTCAGGTGGTACCATCGTGAAACGGAAATCACTCACTAAAAAAACGACGACAGCGTTTCTCGATAAACCAGGACGGAGTAAGATACAGGAGTACGTGAAACTGTTCGAAGATAATTGTGGAGGGGTGGCAGTGAGTTCGTTCACGATGAACAGTAAGTCTTACAAAACGTCAACGTCCAATTCCTCTTTGAATGGTAGTCGCAGTACACTATGCGGTGATCTGAGCATGATTTCAAAAGCCCCCTCTGCAATATTTAAGAATAAGAATGATTCGCACAGTTTTATAAACAATAGTTCTGTACATTCGACTCTTCCAGTCGTTAATGAAGGGTTTGGTGGCAATAAGAGTAAGAATGAGTCACACAGTTTTATTACAAATAGTTCTGATAATTCTACACTTTCAGTTGTTGATGAAGGGTCTGATGGGAACAATGAAAGCACATTTAATCCTCAGACTTCTGCACAAAACGTCAATCCTGATAATTGTTCATCCATAATGGACTATACGGGAAACAGTATTATGAATAATGCTACCGATAGTATAAATGAACAAAGTGCTTCTTTGATATCGAAATCTGATCTCGGTTCTAAAAACAACCTTTTGGGTTCCTTCTCAAATCACTCTGAATTATACGATGAAAGTTATGGTATTTCAAGTGACGTCGCGATTACAACGGTCACTTCTGACGGCAATTCCAGTGACATGACAACTGTCACTTCAGACGTTAGTCAATCGATTGCTGCAACTCGAAGTGAAATGGTTGATGAGCAGAATGATTCACAGAACTCGTTATCTAGTGAACCTATTCTAACAGATCGCACTCCTCCGCAGAGAAGATGTGCAAAACTCAGACGTAGCTCCAGCATCAGGCGATCAAAGTTTGGAAAGCTTGACCAGAGTATGCGCAGTAAGTGGTCCCCACATACAATTGTCTATAACGAGGACAATGAGAATAAATCCACTTTTGTTAATAGAGAGGAGGAAAACGCAGAACAAAGTCAAAATGAGTCTTTCGTAATTGAAAGGGAAAACGCAGAACAAACTCAAAATGAGTCTTTTGTAAGCGAAAGAAATGTTAAAGGAAGTCAAGAAGTTCGACGATCTGTCAGCACAAGAGCTGCTAAAGATCGAGTGATCAAGACTATCGTGAAAGCGTATGATTTACGCAGAAGAAGTAATAACACTACAAGTGATTTGAACGATACTTTAACATCTCTCACTCTTAATGATACTACGATTTCCTCTAAATCAGATACCAGTGTGGGTAGTAGTAATGATAAAAGAACAAACAGCTGTAGTAAGGTCAATACATCAGATTCTAAGTTGAATAGTAAGAAAACTTCCACTTCTACACTGAAACCGTTGACTGAGAAAAAGTCTTCTGAACTGGGTAATATCGAAGGAAGTGCTGTACGAAAAACTCGTTACTCACACGTTAGATCGTCTTACGCTCAAAACGCATACACTCCTGTTGTCACACGAAGGATGTCGCGATTGGCCAACAATGCAAAGACTTCAAATAATGAAGTTGTTCGATCTGCTCGCTCTGTCAAACGCTCGACTTCTAACGCAAGTGTCGAAACTAAAGGCAAACAAACAAGGATTAAAAAAGGGGTTGACATCCAGATAGAGATATCCGATGAAATGAACAATACAAGTAAGTTGAGTTTAAACGATGATTCAGTAGACACTGCAACAGATTCCTCTGATGTGTTTACAATAAAGTACGATGCAAAGCACAGTCCTCGATTGAAGCATTCGCGAAAGAGAAGAAACTTACAAAGTTCATCTGCTGTCCGAAAGAAAATATCACAAAACGTGTCTCCAAGTCGAGAACTGGTAGAAAGAAGAAAACTCGCCAAAAATCAACATCAAGGTACAAATGTCAGTCATGGTATTGATGTAGAAAAATATCTTAATGTTTCCGCGAGTGTTTCAAGTATTTCAGAGTCAGATATCACATCCAGTATTCTCACACAATTTGACTATACAACTGCTGAGTCTCAGGTTTCAGAGTCGCAGAACTCACAGGAAGACAGTCGGGTGCTACGAGAACCGAGTTTTTATCCCGACAACAGTACCCGAGAAAATGTTCAAGAAGACATTACAGTTTTACGAGAACAGAGTTTTTATCCTGGCAGTACCCGAGAAAATAATCAAGAAGACAGTACAGTTTTTATAGAACGTTACGATTCAAGTACGATGGAAATGTATCGAGAGCAGGATACGTGTACCAGTGAAAACTATCAAGATAATGATCAAAGTTCTGATTTCACTGTATGTACCTCTCTTCCTGCTAAAGAATTGGAGAGTTTTCAATCGTCCATTACCTCTGTCGCCAGCGATTTATCCTCTTGTGATGACGAATCAAATATTTTAATGTTGAGGGATACAAACAGAATCGCCCACACACCCGTCAAGACAAGTCATCCTAACTATCACGTTGAGAATAAGACTTCAATTACACCGTGTATTTCAGGCCTTACGTTATGCACTCCTCTTTCGAAATCTATCCAAGATGAACAATCAAATACTTATATGAACACTAAATCATTTGCCGAAATGTCGTCGATTACGGCAGTACAAAAGACAGCGTTTGAGTCAGTAAGGGCTTCAAAGACAATACTAGACTGTTCGGAACGTAGTGAAAATATCCCAAAAATTCAGATTCACACTGTCACTCCACATCCGAACAATAAAGAGAATCGAGTTGCGCGTATGCAACAGGGCGCTAGAAAACGCCCCCGGAATAGAAACGCGTCGAGTAGGGACATTCCACGAGGCCGTCGGGTATGTCCTTTGGGTAAAAGCTCTCTTAACAAGTCGGGGGCGTGTAGTAGCGCCATCAAGAACTTCTTGGGCAAGACTCATTCACCGAGAAGAAATAATGTGTCCATGTTGAACAGTATACTGGAAGAATAGATTCGATTGTTGAACAGTATACTGGAAGAATGAATTACTAAAATGATAGCTTCAGTATTGATCTTGGTCTTTGCATGTCATATAACGATGACATCCTTTTAAGTCTGGATACCAATCATATCTACTTCTCTCAGGGCCCAATCTGAAATTACATTTACTCATTTATTCATTAATTTCAAAAAAGAAAGTTTTATATTTACTTTTTCAAGTACATAAGTCCAAGTGTTCTTAATTCTTTTATCTAGCATTAATTAAATGGATTGTCTAGCTAAAGAAAATCTGTATGTAGCAGGTGATGTGGAATAATAATGATTTGTTGTGGTTGGACGAAATGTTGACATGGCGACTGTGCCTTCATTATTGATGCAAAATAAATGAACACTTTTTTTAAAATTATAATTATGATTGGTTGGGTCCTGAAATTATAACGGTACTTTTCAGTACCAACATTTCGTTTGGAGAACCAAATAGTGTTGCTAAGAGGGGCTTTTTTATTCGTCAATTTTTTTATGACATTAATTTTTGTTTGTCTGTTTTTGGTAATTCTTTTGCAATTTGATTTGTATGAACTATTATCAGATGAAAAGTTCACTTCCGCAAACCCTTACCCTGGTTATGAGTGATTCCTTCTAAATTGTAGCAAATTTTGTGCTAGTTTCACTTTCTGGAGACTTACTGACGACTGAATTTAGATTTAGTATTCCAAATGTGATAGCGAGCAATATTTTCAATACTTAATGATAATTCAAGGTGATTTTTTTAATATTTCAGGAATTTTCACAATCTTTTCATGGAGAGTTAAATTCAATCTTAATTTCATGTTTTGGATTTCATTCAATCAAATAATCGTTCTCAGGTTTTGATTGACTTTGGGCTTCTCTTAGCATCACTGCTTCTTGGCACATTACAAATTAAGCTCACGCTTGTTTCACACTTATATCAAAAGATGTTGGGAATGGTTAAAAACCTCATCTGTGAAATGCTAAAAATCTTATATTGCAGCACTGTTCTGTTGGCTTTCAATTTGTTCTCCCACGCATATTTAACACAAATTGTAAGGTATCACGAATTAGTAAAGCCTTATTTGATCATATGCAATAGAACGATGTTTTAAAAAACTTATCTGTTTTTCAGTCCCTACATCTTACGATAAAGTGTGAATAACGTTTTTAGCGCTAAATACTTCTGTTTTCTGTATACAATCTAAGCTGTATATATTTATTATTCATTATTCAAGGGGATGTAGTTTAAATATATTGAAATATATTATTGATAAAGATAATTTTATGGGAAATATGCACTTATAATAATGTAATCACTAATTTCTTTATCTCTTGACCTTATTTTGTTACAATTTTATCCTTTTCCCTTCATCTCTTGCCTTCCTATAATGGAATTAAGTTAATTGTATTGCTATCACAACAGCAAAAGGTGTACCAATTTTCTTGTTGCTTTCTTTTTGGCCTCGTAGGGGGAGGGATATGTGACTTTCGCTGATTTGAAAAACTGAAAAAGTTCAATTTCAAAATCTCCTTATTTTTGAACAAACAACGACTTTTTGGGAAAATACTTAGAAACGCTTCAAAAGAAGGGGTATATAGCTTTAGCTTTCTAGAAGGGGTTCGGGCAGATTTTGAAAATTGCAATAGATATTTTTTATGGCATATCTGTTATATAGATTATATTGATTGTGATGTAAATAACACAATAGGATCATGGTCTTTTCTTAATGATAGCGTTGTTAGATCGTTGTAAATTGACATATATACTAAGACTGCATTAAGCTTAGTAACCAACGGTGTATATTCTGGCCAAAATCTTTATTTACTTTTCTTAGCTTAAAATGTTTTCCCCTAAAATTCCTTCGAAATGAATAGTTTTCTTGCTTATTTCTTTTTTTATATGCTAAAATATATTGTTTTCTTCTGGAAGGTTCTGAATCCCCATCCCCCAGATATTGGCCAGAGTATACACTGTTGCTGGTAACTTCTCATATTGATAGCAATCACAAAGATTGTATCATATCCATGAAAAAGTAAAATATTGACTCAGTGAAGGAAGTTTACCAAGTTTCATTTTGTGGCAGGTGGTCAAATTTTCTTACTGTGATAAGAAGAGTAAAAAACACTAAAATTGATCGATTGAATGATATATTTCAAGGTGTGTTCTACAATTGACTTTTCTTCCAAAAAAAGGTTACTGTTTCATATCCTAGAAAACTCTTTTATTTTCAGTAAATTTCTAATTTTTTGAATAGCCTGGTGTCAAAGTTAATTTAAGCGTTAAGATGATTTGTGAACATTGAGTGATGTTTCTGTTGAAAATTGCTGAAAATTGCTGAATTTTTTTTCTGTCAAAACCAAAATGTTTTTCTTTATCAAGGCGCCAGTGACATATCCGTTTTGTTCTTTGTCCTTCAGCAATCTATGTGATACCGGAAATAAAAATTTCATCCTTTTTTTTACATATCCAGTAAATCTTCCCATGTACTCCTAATGATACTCAAAAGTCTTCCTTACATATGCCCCGTAGCAAAAAAAGTTTCAGCTTGCTCCGATGAGTTTTCATTGATGCGATTTACACATCATTTGCAAGTATACATCATATAAACCAGACGGGTGCATAAAACAAAATGATTAGGGGATGCACAAACATTAAAATACCGACAAATAAAAGTTGCCGCCCACTATGGTTGATTGGGTGGCAACAAAGTTTTGGCTTCTAGATAATCTAAAACAGCCATCTCCAGCTATTTTAAACGCTTAGATTATAATTGGAAGTGTCGAATATTGTGATATCATTATCGTCGGTAAAGTAATTTTTTGATTTTGTTTGACTTAACTGTAAAAATAATTGTGACGGAAATGATTTTAGATTTTTACAAGTCTATTCGATTCTTCTTTTCTTTGAGAAAAGCCTCAGAAAAGCCTCAGCTTTCTCCGGGACAAAATTCTGCTCTGATCTAATCGCTGGATCGCACACTTTTTGCTACGGGGTCCATATGTCTTCAGATGTTCTTTTGTCGGCTTTGATCTTCGGCTATTTAATAGAAAAGTCACATAGACAATTAAAAAGGAAAAGGCGGATTTGTGACTGTCCCTTAAGTGATAAATTAAAAGCACGTGTAGTTTTTATTATGAGAGAAGTTCTAAATTTTTCTTTACACTGATATTATCTTATGAAATGGTTGTTTTATTTTATTTATTTAATTAGATTTATTTCAACGTTTTATAAAAGGAAAACGATTTTAGTTTGACAGGATTCAGGTTTGTTTCAACATGAAGATAACGCCTCTATCTGCCAATTATGGGAAAAATTGCCATTTTATCGGTTGGAAATTGCATCAAAGAGATTCTGATTGGTTTACGTTATCGGCATTTTTCATATTAGCAAAACATCAAGACATTTTGAATTGAACCAAACATTTTCTCTTCATAATGTAATTTCCAACCAAACAAACAGCAAATTTACCTACAGTTTGTTGACAAACCCTTTTTGCCACTCACAAAAAATCCTGTTGAATTAAGAACTTTAACTCCTTAACTGCATACTGCATCAACACCAACACTGCTGCAACAATCTTTCGTTCGTGTGTACCGCTGATCCGAAATTTGGCTACGACAACACAACAATTCTGACTTCTATTCACTGGCTACATACAGGTTTGATCTAGAAGGTTATCCTTATTCTATTGTGTGTTATTATTGGAAAATCATCTAAATCATCAAATTGGTTCTTTGGTAGTGTTTGTTATCCAAGTAGTGTTCTTTTTTTCAAGTTTGTAAATGTATTGTATGGGTTTATTTACTGATGAATTTATTCACAAGAAGTCGTAAGAAATTCCAACTTTAAACACCTGAAACCTATCGGAAAATTTCCCTTAGAATTGGGGATGAAATTAAAAATATATTTTCATATTTTTCTGATTTTTTTTGTACCTGAAAATTTTTCTTAGGTTTTGGTTGAATTCTTTCCCCACTTTTTTTACAAATTTTTACATACTATTCACCCCAGGTGCTCTTGGCTAAAATATCCAACCTTGCATCATATCATTTGTCATGTTTTCAGGCTTGGTTCTGAAAACCTTCAAATTAATGAGGAGCATTTTTAGTTTTACTTATCCTTCTCTCGCCTATTTTCTATCCAGGGAAGAACCAGTCGACGTCATCCAGCCAGTCGACGCCAAAACCTTCTTCACGAAATGGCTGGAAGCATTAATTCCACGTCTCTTTAACAAAGCCACTCGCTCTCCACCGCATGAGACGTACGAGCACCCACTCGATGTTTGCATTCAGACATCGGTGATCTCCGTGCTGGGGATCAGCTTATTGATGGATTGCAACAAACCTCAACAACGGAGGAGAACGACCGAACTGAAGTTGAAGGAGATCATAGCTAACTCGAACGGGAAAACTGTTGAAACAAAAGCGAAATCGGAAACCAGCGATGAGGTAATTTACTTTCTCTTGATTGGTTGAAGGTTAGGGGTTGTCTACAAATTATAGATAAATTTGATGTTTGATTGGTCGAAAATTACATTATTTACATTAATTACATTAATTACATTATTTTGTAGACTTATCTTTTTACATCATCAAATTTCTGAATATTTTTGGAACTATCAGAACAGTGGCGGATTATGCCCGATTTTTGAGTATCTTTAATAGTGATATTCACCCCAAGCTGTGAGAAAATTTGAAATTTGAAGAACTTGAAACGCATGGAAACACCTATTTCCCAGAGTGTTTGACCTCTTCTTTAAGCCAGTTTAACAATTTATAGGTCCAACTTAGTCAAGTAATAAAAATCTGCCAAAAAATATTGTTCTTATCAAACAAATGAGTGTCTTCATGAAGACACTGGAGACACTCAAAATCCGCCACTGAAGAATTTTTATGATGTTATATAACCAATCAAATTTTGAGCAAATATCTACAGTATTGTTGCTCAATAATTTCATCAATTTGCATCAGAACTCCATCGAGCTGATGATGGGACATTTGCTAATATAAAACGTATTTTAGAACAAAAATAGTTATTTGGCTTATAAGAAAATGTGAAGAATTTGAATGGTTGTTTTGTTCTTCCTGTTTACTTTATCATTGATAGAAATTTGTCTGCTTCAGATTCTGTGAGACTGAGATCGGAAGTGTCAATATCTCAGAGTTCCCATGATCGTTTTTCATCCGGTTTTCGGGAAATGAAAGAAATGAGAGAAATAAGGGTCTGAGATAGCTAAATCTGTACCGGTTCGAAAGCCCTAATTTTTCTGCGTTCATTGACTATATTCATTTGCCAGAGAGATAAATATATCAGGATCAGGATATATGACTTTTGCAACACCCCCTAATTTTGCTATAAAAGCAAAAATCGTCTCAGTCTCACAGAATCTAAATCAGACTATAATATAACCTTGAAAACACCTTAAATTTGGCCAGAATCAGCATCGAAGATCTTGAAAATGGAATCTAAAATTTACTAAACTCCCTGATTATGTCAAAGATCACTGAAAAGAAAGTGAAAGTACTCGGGCAGAAAGAAAACTTGTCTTCTCTCGCATAGCCCTGAAATCGTTTCATACTTTTAATTCGAAAAAAAATCCACGAGAAGAAAATTACGAGAAAAAAATTACATCTTGAAGATTTACGAGTAAACCAAATCCATTAATTTCCATGAAGTGAGTATAGTTATAGCAGTGGTTTCGACTGATCCCTGGAATCCTTGAACCCTCCTAAAATGCCCCTTAGAGTCTCAGTGGTTAAGTTTAAGCTTTCGCTTAGGAGTATTTCGCATTGGAGTGGCCTGAGTAAATAAATGTCCACTACAAGCATAGATCCCTTAAGTTAAAGGGTCTTCGACTACAAGTGTTCCACTGTGATGCGTTAATTCGACGAAGGATTTCATTCACTGTCAATGTTGTCGTAAATGTTGATCCATCCCCGTTAGTAGAGCTATACTGCCTCAATAGGGAATATCCATGTAAATGAATGAAAATGTTAAAAAAGAAAAAAAAAACATTCTGTTAATCTCTGCGAGGTCTTTTTTGGAAGGAAGTATGGTATTTATCTTCAGTACATTGAAAGTTATTGAAAGTAATCCTCCTTTCTTCATCATTCATATTTATATTTTTTTGAATGGATTTTGTACCCTGGGGTGGTTTTTATCATTTTACATATCGCACGTCTGTATCGAAGGTGGGAAGACATCGGGGATGGACTTAAGTAACTGTGTTGATACATATACTGATAGGGTATTGATTCACTTTTGTTGTCCTCATAGACATATCCTTATAATTTCTCAATCAATACTGACCATAAGGCATTATAGGATTTACCACAGGGTAAATGATCTAGGTCGATATATGTACACTTTGAATGAGTACACAAATAAGTTCAGGGAATTCCCTATGATATGATTTGTGTGTATGCAATAGTCAGCAACCTATTTTTTTATTCAGAATGGCAGACTTTCGACCCCGAATTTTTTTTTCAAAAATAGTTCTCAAATAGTGAATTTAAAAATGAAAAAATTGGTGTGGTGTCAATATGTCTTTTTGCAAACATGAATCAAGAATGAATATTTTGGCCAGAAACCCTAATTTCTTCTCTGACTGATATATTGATATATTGGCCTTATCTTATTTCTTCCTGGATGATTTTGGCAGCGTTTTTGGCTCGACCACACTGGTGTGGAACACCTATCAAGAAAAACGATTTTTGGACCAAAATAGCTAAAAGCTTCATGAAATTTCCAAAAATGTCTTATTTTAGATAATTATTTTGGTATGAGAATAGCTTATTTCTTCCTTATTCATCCCCCGGGGGGCTTCCGGTCAGAATATTTACCCTTGTAATGAACAGGACATTCTCTTTTTTGCAGTTGTCGAAGATATCGAGGGGACGTGTTCGAGATTCGATGGCGAAATGGCAGAAACTCGAACAAGAAACTGAACAGAATCACGATTATTGCGAGTTTATAAATCGAAAACAAGAATCGACAGTTGCTTCAAGTTCAGAAAAGTAAGTTTAAGCGATTTTCTTGACTTCGATTAAAACTAAAGTTGCTTTAATTGACATGATTTCTTAGACGATTTATTTCTTATTATGTCACAGAACTACTCAGGTGGCCGTTTTCGGATTATTTTTGCAAACAGGATTTTTCTTGTGCAAAATTTGGCAAAGAATCCGAAAAAATTCAGTCACAAGCCTGAAAATGACCGGAATGGCCTTTTTTGGCCAGAAAAAGGGCCAAAAACGACCAAAATGTACAGATTTCATATCTTCTGAACGGCTGGTCGCAGCAAGTTGATTGAATCCTCAAAATCATTGTAGACCCAGTGTTTCGATTGTGTTTTATCCGATAATTACCGATCAAGCCACCGAAAGTGCCATTTTTGGGATGAAAAAGGCTGAAAAAGGCCAAAAAGGGCCAAAATGCACCAAATTCATATCTCATGAACCTCTTATCGGAAAAACTTATCTGACCACTCAGATTTACTGTAGACCCTATGTTTCTAATCTCTTATCTGATTTATCCCAATAAAGCTTACCAGAAGTGTCTTTTTAGTGGCAAAATGGAAGAAAATGTCGAAGAATGTCCAAAATGCGCAGATCTTATATCTTCTGAACCGCCTGTCGTAGAAACTTGATTGACCCCTCAAAATACTTGTAGACCCAGTATTTCTGTGTGTGAGCCATTGGAAGTGTCTTCTTTGTGGCCGAAAAAGACCAAAAAGGGCCATTTCTCACCCCAAAATACCATGATTTTAGCCTGTCTTGATGTGATAATTATATGGCATTATGTCATAAAGTCTGCGTAAACGAATTTCGTGCTCATAACTAGACCAGATAAAATTTGATGACTTGATAACTCGTATTGTTGTATCTCGCAGCGAAATAGCGCAATTTGATTAGTTGATTACTGCGTGACATTTGTAATGTTATAGCTTCTATATGTAACATTAAAATAAATGTTACATTGTAGAAAAACATAATAGTTAAGTAGATAAAAAAAGTATAAGATTCGTATTGTATAAATAAAACAAAAAGAATATATTGTTTTTACATTTTACACGATGATTACTTTAGTTAATTACTTAATACTGATGCAAATGAAGTAAAAGAAAAACATATAATACACGATTCTACATTCAATGACACAAGTACATTTTGATAGGATAAATATTTCTTAATCAATTTTAATGACAAGAAAAGCAGTATAAAAATGAGACGCACACAAGGCCTTTATTTGGTTTGTACAGCCATATAGTAAGGAACTAGTTTGGGTGAGCTACAACAATATATTTGCTGCACGCTTTCGTCCTTTGACATTAGATATGGCTTCTAAATCAGTCATGTTGAACTCGGCCTACGGCCTCGTTTAATATTATTGATTTAGAAGCGCGACATATCTGATGTCATACTCCGAAGCCTGCAGTAAATATATAATGTTACAAAGGAAACGTAGTAACGAAATTGCACGTGTATAATCAGCAGAGTCTTGTAATTGTTTTACATGTATAATACAGTGTGTCCACGAAAAAAGTACCCCTTCGATGACAAGTTGTTATCTGTAGTTAAGCCAAATTTAATATATGCCAGCTACTGTATTCTGTGTTCAGTGGTTTTTAAAAAGCGTGCAATTTTAAATGTGCAGTTCATCATTCTTTTATTACGATGACAGACTAAGATGCGACACTAATGACTTATCACGATGGCGAATCACCATCAATGTACGCTTTTGAAAAATCCCTGAACAAAGAATTAACGTATTAACAAATACATATAAAATCATGAGATTTCTAACAAGCATACACTTTGTTGGACACAAGTAAACTTATGAATAGTCACGAGAAAGGTATTTATTAAAATTCTTCACATATATTGTCCTTGCTCGTGCAATTAGTATTAATTTCAAAAAGTTCCTTTACATAAACTAAATTAATTTCCGTTATACAACCAAAATTTATATCTTTCTATAAAACTGCATTTATTGCTTATATTAAAACTTGTCTTCAACTACAGAAGGGGTACTTTTTTCGTGGACACACTGTACGGTACTTCGATGCATTAAATACATCCCACATGGCGATTAATAAGTCGTAATTTTCTCACACGCATAACGACATGTTTCATACTAAAAATTTTCTATTTAATATAACACAATGCAGCAGACGATACGTTATTTCCGTATCAACTGCACAACGTATGCTCACTTAATAACGCGTATACCTCCTTAAGGCTTATAATGATCAGAAATATTTTTAGTACCGAACCAAGCCCGTTTACCAAGATTATTCTGTTAATATAGACTCTAAAGAAAGCAAAACTGTGGCATTGATGGCCCTCTTCGGTGGCACAAACCTCAATATAAGGCCGGTCTACTATGAACAGTACACAAGAGTCACGAAATTGGTGTATTTTGGGCTTTTTGGCTCTTTTTGGTCCAAAATAAGCACTTCCGGTGCCTTATTTGTTAATAAATAGATAAAACACAATAGAAACATTGGGTCTATAATTGTTTTTGCGGGGTCAACTAAATGGTTCAACTAAGTGGTTCAAAAGTTATGAAATCTGTGCATTTTGGACATTTTTGGTCATTTTTTGTTATTTTTGCCACAAAAAAGACTTCCGGTAAGTTAGAAATAGAGTGTACAGTTAATTTGAGTGGTTAGACAACTTTTTCTGACAAGAGATTCATGAGACATAAATTTGGTGCATTTTGGCCCTTTTTGGTCCTTTTTGGCCATTTTTGTCCCAATAGTGGCATTTCTGGTGGCTTGATCGGTAATTATCCGATAAAACACAATAGAAACATTTGATTACAATCATTTTGAGGGGTCAAGCAACTTTCTGCGATAAGCGGTTCAGAAGATATGGAAGGCACTTCCGGTCATTTTCAGCCTTGTGGCCAAATTTTGCATAAGAAAAGTCCTGTTTGCAAAAATAATCCGGAAACGGCCACTCAACGACAATTCACAGGACTAATTGATAATGATTATGATATCAGCTTGTATGCTTTGCTCCTTTGGCTGGTCCATTTTCAGCTTGCTTGTTTAGATTGTTTGATATCACATACAATGGCTGATTGGGAGTGTATTCCAGTGTATTCATAGATACACTCATTTTAGAGCAAATATTTCATTTATGTGTAGAATTACGATGACAAAACATAAACAAGTCCCGAAATCTGACCAATCTTGAGTGAAATCATATTTGAAGAAAAAGGACCAAATCCGCAACTGACATTATTTATTTTTTGTTATTTTCAGGGACGGTGTTTTATTAGTGAAACAAATCAACGCAGATTTCACTCCGAAAGACGTCATCGATATCGAAGAACAACTGATCGCTGACGAAGAGGAGGAGAGGAAACGCTCCCGCCTAGCTAAGGTTACCATCTTTATCATTAACAAGTTTCTACTACTGCTGTTATTCATTGCGATGCTTGCAGGATTGATCGTGATCGCTGTTCACTTCATCCTCGTCTCGTGAAGACGGACGCAGGGTGGACGGACGGTGATTGGACGGACAGACGGATATGTTTTTATACACAATGATAAAATGATGGTGATGATATTATGATGAGCTCGTTACACTCAATGCTTATACTATAATTCTGTTCTCTTTTGCTGAAAAGATAACCTTTGAAAATCTAGGCTGGTAATTACATCATCTAGAATCTGGTTGATTCAGTTAGAAAAGATGTTTGAAGTTTGGAGTAAAAATAATTTCGCTCTTCCTCTCCCCTCTCCCCTCTTGCTTTAAGAATATTGTGCTCTTATTCGAAAGATACAACAACGCAAAAAAACTTATACACAATTCGAAATTTATCATGACCTTTTTGTAGAAATCAATCAATCAGTTTGATTCGTGATGTGATTATCTACCATCACTATAGTCTGTTTCAAATAATGTGAGAATAATTTTTGAAGTGTCATATCTCAATGTTCCCATGATGTTTTTTCATC
>JAUKPT010000697.1:0-18238 GCA_032273505.1 Nanomia bijuga
TTTCTGTCGATGACTTTATTTCATGTCATGGCAGTAAGCACGTTATTTTCTAGAAAGAAAAATAAGAAAAAAAAATGAAAACGGGGGGATTTACTATAGATTTTGAAACTCTAATTTGATTAGTTTTTCTAACAATAAAATTGATGAATAAATGATAAGGCTAAGTCAATTAATCTATTCGTAAAAAGACAACTCGTTGCTTTTCACTCAGAGATTAAATAGTACTTGGTTTATGTCTTAGATTTTCGTTCTCGGGACAAAATCAAAGAAAAATTGCTGAGTTTCATTGCTCTCGCGTTAAAATACTATTGCGTGATTTACAAGGCGGACGAAAAGTTTCACGAAGATTTCGAATAAACGAAAGACATGAAGTATTTTGGATATTAAATTTCACGGTGCAATAAAAGATAGGGGGTAAGGGTGGGCGGAAAGGAGGGGGTGTTCCACCTCCTTTGTTTTGCAAACCCTTTTTGTCAGTAAAGACCAGACAACCACCAAAATTCGCAAATCTAACTGCTTAGAATTCACTAATTTGAGGTTCAAAATCTTTATTACCGACCAATCCATCAATAAATTCGATGTCATCATGCTATCAACGTATGAAACGAGATACTTGAAGTTTACGATTTTGATATTGCTCCCATCTTCAGCTTGTATACACCTGTCACCTTCTTGATTGTATAGTAGGATTTCAGTAATTGGACATTGAGGTGTAGACCCGCTTCGAACGCTTCCTTTTCCAGGACACAAGATTAATTGAGCATAATCAATTTCAGTTGTTAGAAGAGTAAGTATCTGAAAAGTCTATATCAGAGGTGTTGTATATTGGTTTTACTCTTATGCATCTACGTATGCTCAGTTGGAAACCTGAACATTCTCAAACTTCTCTGATTGCGTTACGCATGATGTAGTCGATCATATTATGCATATAACGAACATGTATGGTGCAAGAATGTCACGTTGGAGAACTCCATCAATGATCTCATAATAATCTGTTTCGCCATCAGTTGTCAGGACTCTAGCTCGTGTGTCCCCATAGAGCTCTTAACTATAGCGTAAATTAGAGTTCGCGTGGGATGTCATATACAGCAAGATCAGCCTAATCAATGACTTTTAAATTCTATTTGTGATTTTTCATCAAATTCATGACTTAAATCCGGAAATGTATACACTGGATTAAGCCAAATCAGACGATTGATCAAGTAAAAATCATTCTGGTCATCGATTTTCCTCCATCTATAGAGTTGCTATAGAGTTTAGCCTTAGGCTTGGATATCCACCAATAATATAATTTGTTACAATTTAGCTGACCTCAAAATAAGGGGTTACGATACTAAAATTCCAGACATAAGGACGTTGTGGTACAGAACCAATCATGTAACATTGATTTGTCTCAAAATCTAACCGAACAATTTATTCAGACCGAAATGCAAATTGATTTTTGGAATCCGTGATGATCGTATCGTCTTCCATCTTAGAGTGGGGCTCATCCCTCTTTCACAAACTAAAACACAACTTCGAAGTTACTCCAAATGACATTTGTTTTTGTGGTATTGGAACTGAAAATACTAACTTGACAAAGGGCAAAGTTGGTAGCAACAACTATTACTATACTAACACCAAAGAATTTAAATTATCAAAGCTTTATCTTTGGTGATGTGAGTCATTCTGATATTGAAAACAGAAACATACTCAAAGCTACCATAACATAACATATCTAAACGAGACCAAACGTTTCTCATAGTCATATCAATGTTAATGATATTAGCATTGCCAATCCTCCGCCAAACCCCAAGTCTCCCTGTAATCTCTCCTATCAAGACATCATTAGCATAGCAAACATGTTTCATTTAATTTTTATTTTAGTATTGACTATGTATTTTTTATTTTTTTTTATTTAGGAAGTCGTTGTATAGGACGCTTCTTCTGATGACTATTCAAAAATAACATCAAAGCCATACCAAATTTGTTGTATACATAAGTAAGTTGGTCGACCGTAGTTGAGGCGAACTAACTCTCTTTTCATTCGCTGCTACCTGTAGAGGAAGGGAATAACTCCCGATAGATGAATCACTCTTAATAAAGGTGTACGATATTTCTGAGCAAACAATAAAATTTCTCTTAATCTATATGGAAAACAATAGAATTTTCTGGGATAGCATACGATATCTCTGGAGAGTGATTCGCCCCTCGACGATTCCTATAACCTGGTTTTTACCTCTTACTTACGCGCCATACCTAGGTTGGAACAATGTGACAAAAAAAGATTTCTGCAAAAAATGATAACTTACCATATCTTTTTATGATGTTGAACATCACATTACATTACATTACAATCAATACATTAAATTACATTAACCACCAGTATAATGAAATTTCAGATAAAATCAATCAAGTGTAAAAACTTGCTAAAACCAATCTGACCAGCAACAACATTTATACTACACAATCGATCCATCAATTCGGAAATTATTGTTATGGTAAGGTGAATGAAATAAAGATGATGAAATGTCGAGGAATTTATTTCCTCAGCTCAAGCCCTTGCTCTATAAACGCCTCGACATATTTCTGTCATATTTGCAATTATTTCATAAATTATTGATATGTATATGAAAATAAAATTGGTTTGTAAAACATCTGTTGTTATCGTATTGGCATGAGAGTTTTGTTGAATGCGTTGTTAACAATGCTAATCAGTGAGAGATAAAACTTTCGCTTCATCCATTTATCCATGCGTTAAAAATTTTCGGTTTCGAATTACGTCACGCGTCCAAATCCGCCATATCGGTGCACCATGGAACCAACATGTGTTGGTGAGAAGATGACGTAAAACATGTATTGTATACTATTTTGTACTTAATCATAGTGAGAGGAGCAAATTTTATTTTTTCGATTTTTTCTCCCTGAATAGCATTTTACAAGAACCCCCTTCCCATTTTATCAAAATTTAATATTTAGACCCACCCCGCTGTTGCAAATCTTAAGAAAAGGATACATTTCAGAACAAAAACTAAAATACCAACAAAATATCAGCACTTGACACCTTTGGTCATCTTATTATGAACCCTACAATTAAGAACAAAAGCGTAGAATCAATGTCTTAAAATATACTCAATTCGAGCTCTTAGCAAGTGTACTCCCAACTACACTCTCCTTACTATTCCATATCCACAACGATAAGGAGCCTAAGAGTGACGGCTTTATAAGACTGATGTTCCATCATAAGTGAAAACCTATCATATCCTAAGATCCAAGACTGCTAGCATGTTTGTAAGGTATTTTACAAATATGACATCTTACAGCAATTGGTGTATCAATAACTTTTTGCCCTTGAATGGGATCTACTAAAGAAAGAGAAACGATGTACACAAAAATAGATCTTCATTATCAAATATAAGAAGTAAGAAATTATATGTACAATAAATAGAATAAATAAAGTTAAATTGGAATCATTCCTAAAGTTGAATGGCTGCAACGAATGTTTAGTATAGTACTCAGATCATTTCAAAGATGAAAGAAATTCTTAAATGTTTATCCAAATACAAGGATCATTGCAAATCAGACTGTGATTATTGATTTATTATAAATCAATACTTATATGTATTGTATTTTGAAAACAAATATAAAAAGAAATTCATTTTAAAGAAATATTCAAGTGTCTTTTTTGTTCTATGCAACCTTTCACAAACAAAATCGCTCACGCACACTCACTATCTACAATAAAGTACAAAATAATTTTATTTCAACAGACCTATTAACATTCCAGAAAAAAACAACGTTTCTATCATTAATACCAGTCCTTCAAAATGTTTATTCAATGTCACAAAGCAATGCAACGCCTCTCATAATCCAGTGTTCGGGCTTCTGTGTCGTTCGAAGGAGAAGACCGGTAATATAAGTCAAATCTGTTCGACGTGGTTTCTTATATACTGGACACATGTAAAGTTTCGGATCTTTCGGCCCGGTGTTATTGATAGCATAAATGTGAACAATCGGCAGTCGAGTGAAAAGGATTTTCGGCGGAGATTCATTCAATTTACATGCTTTTCGATCCCAGGCTGCTCCATCGAGGAACAAGCCATGGACATAAACACCTTCAGCTGGGGGACTTGTAATATCATCCTTCATCTGTTTCAAAACATCATTATGCAGAACGACGGAATCAAGAGCCCAACCTTTATGCGCACGCGTCACTTCTTGTCTCATAGCTGTGAGGAAACCTTGTGGATTAAAGAAACCAGTCATCCAGAACACATTAGGTCGTCCACTGAATATCCACGTGGAGAATTGAGTATTTCTTTCAACGAGTTCAGTGAACCAGAAACCAATTGTTGACGATTCCCATGATATTTTCATCCATATGGCTGGTACTCTTGCGTCGAAGATGTTGTCCAAGGCATCACGTAGGTTCTCACTCATGATGATCGTTCCTTCGATGGCCAGTTGCAAGTCAGTCAGTGTCGTCCGTACAACTGTGATGACACGTTGCATACGATCAATCTCTTGTCGCAAGAAGATATTTAATGGTGTCAATAAGCCCATCTTTTGTAAGCGCGCTTTCACAGCGTGCATATCATAATCTGGAGGTAATTTCGACAACATGTCTTGTGATTGCTTCATGACGACGCTCTCACGGGTTTCACCCGAACCACCACCACTGTCTTTCGGTTGGATGTTCAATATAGTTTCAAGTGTCTCCTTCGCTGTGTGTGTTTGATAAGTGATGTCAGCATTCGGATGCAAGCCAAACACTTGTGGCGTGTCCATAGCAGGGAGACTGATGATGTACTCTCTGAATTCATCAATGTTGTTTACTTTAGGTATGTTGTAACCTTTGAAGAAGCAGAAGTCGTCTTTAAACATGTCATCTGTGAACCAGACTTTAGCATATGTGTTTAATAAGCGTTTATCGTAATCATCTGTGACTCTGCCACCATATTGGACTTCGCCAATCATGTAACGTACGGTGTTCCACGAGATGCCTCGTTTAATATCGAGATCGTCTAAATGGTTTTGAACAAATTGAACCGTGGCAATCAAATCTGACTGATTGAATTCATATGGAATGTTCCATCCCAGAGGACCAAATTTACGTCTTTCTTGCACAGTAGTATGAAGGAATGCAACTGCGTACAACATTGGTTTCCATTGCGGTTGAGAACATATATCCAATTGATCTTGAGTTACTCCGGCGTACGTTCGTTTCATACCGGCTTTCACACCTTGCGGCGGTTCATTGGAATACTTAATCGAACACTGCAGCAAACCGATCGGAAAATTCGGATGTGCTTCCGTTGTGATCCATATTCTGAAAGATGGATGTCCTGTTTCAAGAGTCAAAACATATTCGAGTAACTCATCCATGAAGTCGAGACCTAAATGGCAATTTTGAAGTAGAACCCAACCTCCTTCGGAACACGCTTGTTGCAGCAAACGCCTAGCGTGAATTTCTTGTCCTTGACCCATTGAAAGTGAATTGAAGTCGATTGTATGTTTCTTTGCAAGACCTTCAATAGCCGCTGTCGGATCTGATCCCATAGACAACAAACCAATGAGTGGCGTGTGTATATCACTTTCTTTCCACATTTCTTCGATGTTCAATATAACACCATCTGCAAAACGGTTTCCCATGAAATCGGCAATAAATCTTCGAGCTTGAATCAAAGTACGATCTGGACACCATGAACGAATTAATAACAATTTCCTGAAAACATCTAAAGATGTCTGATAACCGTCTGGGATTGGGGAATCTTCGGGCGCATCTTGATCACACCAATTCTTCCATCCGGATTCATTACGAGCAACCTGGTCAAGAATACCTGCAAACTTATTCAGATTGCTGAGTTGAACTAAGTTAAGCCACGTCATGTCTGAAATCCAATTATATGGTTTAGGTTGTACACCGTTCAGATCCAAGGCTGCACCTCCCTTGATGAATATTTGGAATTCTTCATGTTGGACGTAGTTCTGATCAATACCGATCTTCATAGCAAGTAAGAGCGTGTACATGAATTTGTCAACTTCATACAAACCACGTGCAGCATACTTATACACATGGAACGTCAAAAACTCAATGATATTCTGAATTCTTTTTGATGTGATGGGTGATTTCTCTGAAAAAGCCATTGAACCATCGAATAATCCTAAGAACTGTTGTAAGGCGATTTGGTACATACAGTTCACCATACTCATTTCGACAATCAAGAAATACAAAATACTTCCTCTAGTGGCGACCGGACGGAATTCTTCACGAGCAATATTAATCTTCACTTCAGTTTCACTTGCAATGATCAACTTTTCACTAACTTCCTCAGCTGTTACTTTTGTCGTTTTCAACACAGTTACTAAAGATTCATCGTCGACAAGGGAGCCTTCTGTACTCGTCAATCTAAACAGAAGATTATCTTCAAGTTCTTTCATCTTTCGTTTGTTGAAAGTAACATCTTCCATCAATTTTACACGTTCACCTTCTAATTCTTGTTTTTCAGTGTTGATGACACGACCAAGTAACTGATCTTCAAGACCTTTGATTGTGACAGTGAAATCGATGATTGACGTTCGGGCGCTTACTTCCGGTGTATAGGAAGGATTACCCATCTTTGTTGTCAAATACAACATAAATCCATCCATGACATCACACTCCTTGTCTCCAACCTTCACCTTCAATCTACTTCCAGATTTAATGAAATTCTTCTCAAGTACATTATCTAAAGCAGGATCCAGCTCTTCCCCGATATCTTCCAAAAGAAGTGGTCTACCAAGAGACAAACAATCTTCTAAATGTGTACGGAAATATTTGTGATTCAACGTCGATACTTGCAGTTCGTTATTTTTCTCTTTGTTTTTGATCCAGGATTTACCTTGCGTCTGTGGATCTATAAGTAAAGGATAGCGGGTTGCTTTCGTGACAATGATACCGTTCTGCACAGATAAGTCATCGTTGGGAAGACCCTGTAAATTCCATTCACTGATTGTCGGGTTGTCTGTCAACATTTCAATGATGTTCAAGTTACGCGTAAACGGGATATCTCGCCTCTTGAACTCTGGTTCCCATTTGTTTTGCAACATTGTGCGAAACGTTTGATTAAACGGTCCACTGTATGACAAGAATCCAGTCAGCAATAAGACATCTCCGACGAGCCTTTGAATCTGTTCCTGGAATTCCTTACTTTGTTGTGTCCAACGAACTTTTTCACCGCCAAGTCCATCAATAAGAGCAGACGCAGCCTCCATCTTATTCTTACAATTCTGTGCATCATCTAACAAGTCTTGCTTTTCCTTCATTGCAGCATCGTACATAGCTTGCACAGCATCTAATTCAGATTGTTTCTCATCTAATGTAGCTTGAGCAGAGTCAAGATCATTTTGAGCAACTGTAAACTTCGCTTCTTGAATAATTAAATTTGCCTTCAACGGAAGTACTTCTTTGTTTACACCGTAGAAGAAGCTCATAGCTCTTGTCCATTGTAACAATCCTGCGACATCACCACAACTTTTCTTTGCACCTTCCAATGTATAATCAGGCATCAACAAGTAAGCATCAAGTAGCTCAACCATCTCTTCAGTAATGGTATCTTTATCGAAAGTCATCAACCCTTGTAAAAAGGTACTGGAACTCATCAATTTCAACGAGTCAGACCAAGACGGAGTTGGACATGGGAAATTTGGATCACAAGTAACAGTAACGAGTGGTCTTCTGAACAGAAGTAATACAGAGTCCATAATTCTCATAATCAGATGAGGTGGTTTGGCTAATTTACGAACAGTAGATATATGAGCAGGTTTGATAGTTTGTAAAGCTTTTTCAGCCAACTCTAAAGCTGGTCTTGCAGCTTCTAGTTTACCTGTAGCAACTTCTTTATCAGCATTAATCTCTTCGACAATAGCAAGAGCTTTATCCTTTACCTTCTGTACTTCTGCTTTGACTTTCTCAGCAGCAGTTGCTTTGACTGTTACTTCTTTCAGTACTTCATCTGCTTTAGCAGAAGCAACTTTCAAATCCTGTTCTTTTACGACAAGTTCCTTAGATAATTCAGCAACTGATTCTGTAGCTTCAATTAATTTATCGAGACCGGTTTTCATTCTTCGAGCAAGTTCTCCAATATCGCCGTACTTTTGTTCATAAATATTCTTGTAACCGTCGATAAATGAAAGATATGATTTTGGCGTCACATGAGTTTGACGTCGGAATCTCTCAAAGTATTCGACACAGGTGTCGGCGACACCGTCATGGATGACACCCATTGTTTCGACGACAGCACTCTTAGTTTGAGCAGAGCAGACAATGGTGAATTTGGAAAGGAAATAATCTGCAACAGCTATAAGAGCGTCTTTAGGCCACTTACTGAACCAATCCATTGTACAGCCACTAATCAACCCAGGAAATTTGAGTGCTCTGTTCCGGAATTTACCACCGACTGGTGAAAAACATAATACAACATGCAAATTGTCACGTGCACGAGATATAAAGTAAGTGTAGAGATTATCTGGAGTGGGGGGTATTTTGGGACAATTCTTCTTCATAACTGAAACAAGTTCGTTTAATATTTCATCAAGTTCATCTTTGGGAAATAAATTGGATACTTCTCCTGACGACAGAACGTTGTTGATGAATTCTAAGAATCCTTCGCTCTTGATTTCGTTATCTGTAAAAATGAAAGTGATTCCTTTCCCCTCGCCACCTGCGACACGGTACAAATACTTCAAATCTTCTAATAAATTCGTTTGATTGTATGATCGAGTCAATGTGATTTGAAACATTTTATAACCTGCAATAAACGAGGCAAGTTTTGTTAAAGACTGTTTACCAGACCCTCCGACACCGACAAGTAGCGCGTTACCGCGCGATGTTCTTATGATACGTGAGATTTTCACGATATGGATAGCCGCATCACGGAAGAAAACGAGATCGAGCGAGCTTCCTCGCACCATTTCGTTATACGAGATCATGTATTGACCGAGTTTCTCTTTCAGGAAGTCAAACGTTGGGATTGGTTCATAAACCTTGGGTGCTTCAAGATCAGCATCTTCCCCTTCGTCTCCCGTAGGTTCAGGGGCATCTCTCAAGAAATCAACAAAGAACGGTTCAGCCTCAAGCATATCCTTGACACTTTCATCGAGATCGTCTGTAACGACTGCCGTCATTGTCTTCTCAAACCAAACTTTATCCTCGTGACACGTGAATCTGTCAGCGACGACTCTCGTACATTCATGTTTCCACAAATTCAAGATATCTTTCGCTCCGTGGATACCTTCATTTGTTGCGTTCAACATACCTTCCCAAACACGTGACAAATCTCGCAAGTTGAAAACGTAATGGAATTTCGAAGGAGTTGGTAACATTTTGATTTTCGTTTTCTGCCACAAGACACGAGTACACGCAACGAGTTGTCTCGCTAAGTCACAAACGTCCTGCCCAAAGCGTGCTGGACAGAACCAACCACAACCGATGATACCAAAAACTTTATCTATAGAAGCGTTCGACGGTAAAGTACAATTAAACACCGAAAATTGTCGTTTCAGACGTTGTGGAATATCGTTACGACCTCCACCGGGATGAATCATAGCACCGATGAATTGAATATCAGCAATGGTGATGAATTCACCAGGTTTGTCAAGATTATAGAAACCATGCATTTCCATTGTCTGCCGTGTGATTTCATTGGTGATCTGATCACCCCATTCATTAATAATGGGCATGTTGATATCGTCGACGAAAACAGTCATCTTTCTTCCTCCGGGTGGTCCATACGTCGTACCGACCCGTTTATCTACGTAACCTTCAATCGTACGCTGGAACAAGTCCGGTGTACTTGCAGATGAAAAGGAAAACGACTTGAATATATGAGCTTCTGGATTGTACTTATCCATAAAACCTTTGATCATGACGGTTTTAGCCGTACCTTGTTCTCCTATCAACAACACAGCTTTGCCTTGCTTAGCAATTGTATCGGTCAAGAAATCAGTACACACGTTATCAACGTTCGGTACAAGAATAGAACTGTATTCTGGTTTGCTGTCTGACGGGTATATATATTCTTGGACTCGATTTCTCCAATGCTCCCATTCGCCTTCATCATTGACAGCATATTCAAATATAGTTTCGTTAGATCCTTCAGGTATTTCTGGTAGATCGAGGCAATTTGGAGCTCTCATTTCCTGTTCCATGAGATACCGATCATCCAACTCGAGTAAAGCACCACAACTCCACATTATCGAGAAAACAATTAATTTATTCAAATGAGCTGTCTTTAATGGCTGTGCGCCATCCTCTCTTGGGATTAATCCATCTAATAAGTCGGTTGCTTGTTTGATCACATTAATTTGAAGTAAATCCATTTTTGGATTAAGTTTCTGATAAATCATATCAAGCAACTTTTCATAAATACTATCAAAAGTTTGTTGGATGGTTTCAGATTCCATTGGTGTACACGTTCTCTTCAGCCACCCTTCTAAATACGGTCTCCAATCGAGAATGGAAGAACTCATGAACACCATACCGACTCTGGAGACAGTAGCAGGTGAAGCATTATCGACGTTATGCACTTCGAATAAGATCTTACACGCAGGAGACATAGTAATACGATCACCGTTAGCTAAAGTCAACGTTTTGTTATCATCTAAGACAGAATTCAAATTCTCAATCCAAATGGCATCGACAGGACCATCAAGAATAAGCCATAGCTTATCTCCAGCTTTTGTTTTTAATGTTTTTCTCCATAAAGTCGAGAAAATACCGTCTGTCCAATCATTGGTGGCTGCATCTAATCGACCAAACATCTGAGGTGCTGTAATAGCTTTTGGATTCATACGTAACTCTTTATGGGGTTCGCCCATTTCGGTCATGGCTTTCATCAATATATTGATACAGACAGATTTACCAGCTCCGCTGGGTCCCAAGCACATAAGACCGTGACGTACACGTTGAGTTTCAAACAATTGAATGACCTTGAGGAACCAAGGTGGGTGGTTGACAAGACACGCTTCGTCGATTGCTTTAGCGACGCAGTTTTCGAAAACAGGATAACCAGCTTTATCAAGAACGATACCTGGAAACAAATCGTTGATCAAACTCAAGAACAAAGGTTCATCTTCATCGACTAATTTGGAGAGGTTCATGTCACGTAGAACTCTCATGACGGTTGAGCTTTCACTGTTGGTTGGATTAGCACGCTTGAATGCTCCTAAAGTACGAAGGACAGAAAGAATATTTCTGAGACCAAAATCGTAATGGACTTGTTTTGTAAGCTGTTCTTCGCAAAGTTTGTATAATGTGTAGAACTTTTGGGCTAGAATAACGTTCTCTAAGAAACCACAACTAGCCAGTTTGACTCTCATAATAATTTGACGATCCGGAACCATCATAGCAACCGTTCGGAACTGTACTTTGAGATTTTCAGGCAGTTCTTGACGTCCGGCATAACCAGGATTCATAGTCAAGAAAATACCAAACTCTGGATTCAATGCGACATTGTCACCATCAGAGAAGATGAATTCTGTTTTGCGTTCCTTCTTGGAGGTGAGTACAATGTAAATCTGTTGTGCAGCGACAGACAAGACAGGTAATTCAATACGATTGAACTCATCAAAACATCCCCAAGCACCAGATTGTGCAAGTCCTTTATAGATACGGCCTAAACCTCTGAAATCCATCTGATCTGAACAGTTGAAGACAACAACATATTTACCTAAAGCTTTGCCCATATCTTTGGTCGTCTCTGTCTTTCCTGTACCAGCAGGACCAGCAGGAGCGGCTCCCATAGACATACCTAAAGCTTGTGCAATTGTAATATAACATCTATCAGTTAACGGCGTGATAACCAATCGATCTGTACATCCTAAGAATTCATTCTGGTACGAGAAATCGATATCTGTAATTGAGATAGCACACAGATCGGTATCATCTCTGAAATAGAAACGAGATTGTTTTAGCCATTCAAAATCTTGTATGGATCGAATGTACATGCGCACTAAATCATCGAAGATATCACGTTGATGGACGTGAATGGTAACAAGAGTTTCAAATTTCGTTCGTTCCATCTTCGTCAAATCTCGGATCGTGACGTCAATAAGCGCGTTCAACATGTCCAAGAACATTTGATTGGTTCGCTTCATGATCGTTTTGTCGGTACGAGAATTCTCGAGAGCTTCTTCAGCGTCGCGAGTCCAGATCATCTGAATACCGAGTAATCCAACTTGTGACGCATATGTGTCAAAGAATTGCATCATGTCGAACGATGGATCGTTCACAGATACTGACGCGCTTCTGATGACGGCATGTAATGACGCTTGTGCTTCGAGAAGCAAGTTCAACAACCAGATTTCAACATTACCTTTAGCTTCAACAGGTTTCGTGAGAGGAATTGTTTCTCCTTCACTCGAAATGATTGTCAAGATCTTGTCGTAGTCCTGTTCGTGGAAACCAACGTTCTTCGTGTTATCAAAGATACCCAGTAAATGAGCTTGTATAGTGTGCGAGTCACTAGCTTGACCTAAGATCTCCAACAGTGCTGGATCTGACACGAAGAAGAATCGTGGGAACAAAAGACGTTTCTTTTCTAAATATCCCGTCAACGATTTTTGGCAAAGTTCTAACTGTTCTAATAAATGAGGAAGTAATTGTCCCATTGTTTCATCACCAACACAACAATTGACGACGTTACATATCTCATGCGCACGTGTCATGATTTTCACCCATGATTTATCGATGTTCTGGAACCGTTTCGCTTCTTTCGGCATTTGTTTGGCGATATCACCACCAACAAATACAGCTTCGAGATATACCCAAAGATTCTGTACAATCATCCAGTTATCGATGATGTCTGATGTATTGGAAAGATTCTGCACCCATAACTGAATCTCTTTTTTAAACGGCGCGTTGTATCTGTTACTCATCAACGATCCGAGCATCATCAAACTGTCCTCGAGTAAAGCAACAATTTCTTGTGTGTCGGCACCCTTGAGTAGAAGTTCTCCTCGCGTCTTGAAAGGAGCGAATGATAGAGTCTGTGCTTTCCATTCTGCAACGACTTGAGATAACTTAGCTTCGATATCCTTTTCTTTTACAGCTGAAATACAGATATCTTCAATTTCATCTTTATAAGTAAGAAGTGGAGCTTCCATAATGTTCTTCAAACAAAAATTTTCGTTCAAAATATCAAAATGATGAGTGGTTAATTGTTCAAGTCTATCCCAATGTCTCTGTTTCATAGCTTTGTTTGCCATTAATTCTAAAAGTGGACAACATTCATTGAAATCATCAATCTTTTGTTTCAATTGGTTAAATGCATCCCATTCTTTTAAAGCTTTCGGCAGTCGCCGACACCTGTTCTGAAACTCAATCAGTTCATTATTAATTTTTTCGATATCAACTTCAGTCCAAAGTGTTTCGTAGTATCGACTCACTCCGTCCATAACACTGTTGTATAAACCGTATAATTTCTGTAAGAGACCTAATTCTTTTTTTATTCTTGTGACATCAGGGTAATCTGTTACTGACAGACCGAATAATTCTTCTCCGCCGGAATAGGTTTGATAGCGTCCCCAGATATCATCGAATTGGGTTTGATATACAGCTAACCGGTCACTTGCTTCTTGTGGACTAATTCCAGACACCATAGGACCGTTATTAGTGTAACTTTCGTTGTAGTTCGCCTGATCAACTTTGAATACACAGACAGCATCCAACAATGTATCTTGAAATTGTGGTTGAATTTTGACAAGATGGGATTGCACAGTAGACGCTTGACCAAATAGTTTTTCAACTGAATATCTTAATGCGTCCACCTTTTCGGATTCTTCTTTGTTATATTGGACACCGAATTTGTTTAACATACTGTACGCTTCTTCGATAGGGGATAGTGACATGTCGATTCTTATTTCATGTTCACGAAGATCTGCCAAAGCTGCCATTGCAAAACGAACATCATCTAAATCTTTTATCGGGTGTGCTAAGCGTCTCGTGTAATCCGACGTGAAATTGACAATGTCGTCGAGAATGTCTCGATATTTGTAGTTAAGTGTCCGACCAACCGTCATCTTCCATGATTGTGCCTCAACTTCAAGCGCTAATTTGATTGGAGCTGAGTTCAACAGCATAGCTTTGTTACCAACGTAAAACGAATTCCGTATTATACCAATTTTGTTTTCTAGATCCTGATATTTAAGAATTTCTGTTCGAAATTCAGATAGAATTGGTTCAGTTGCAAGAAATTCTTGAACGACTTCTTCTTTGTCGCTTTTCCATAGAAACGAGTATTCGGAGAAGTAATCTAAGCATCGTACACTGTCCGCTTTCAAAGAGCTGACCGCTGACGACAACATCACTGTTAGCTTAGTCACATCTTTATGTTCAGCAATATATCGATAGTAGTTTTTCGCTTTCGGCATAAGCGCTTCAGACGTCTGAGTCTTTATACGATTCCATTGTTGAACATTACGGCATACTTCTAAGATACTATGAAACGCTTTGTTTAACGCATGTTGAATATCATCTAGTGACGGTTGAATAGTTATACTAGGAATCTCAAGAATAATATCAGCTTTGAAGAATGGCACCAATAAATCGTTTGCTTTATTGTATTTATCTTTATCGACTTTTCCATACCGGTGACCACTGGATCCTTGATATAATCTTCTCTTCAGCAAATCTAAAGAATTTCTGATGCATTTCAGCAATGCATCAACGAGTCTATTATTTATTGTATTCACTAATTCAATTGTTTCTTCTTCAATTTCAGCATCTTGTGCTTTCATTCGAGCTTTCCATTGGGCTTCTTCAGCCGTTTTTTCGACAGAAGGATCATCACTCTTCTTCGGTCTTGAACTTTCTTTTAATTTCTCATGATGATCTTTCAATGCTTCTAATATATCACTCACAGCCTGTTCGACTCGTACATTAGCCGCTTCGATTTCTGTTGCAGCAACTGCACACGTCGCTGTTATACGTTGATCGAACTGCTCTAATGTCCAAGCCTTGTTTCCAGGAACTTCACATACAGTCTTCTCGATTATCTCTTTTAATAAGAGATCAATTCGTGAGTCCATGATATCCAGGAGTTTCTTATTCAACAAATGCAGCTCGAGCACATGAAGGAGGACATCACGGATGTAATGTTTGATCTTCAACGAATTCCAATTCAACAGAGTAAGACCAGGTGAAATTCGAGCTTCAATTTTATTGAGATGTGGTTTCAACATCGCTAAGAAGATAGTCGGTATAGATTTCTTAACAGCTTCATATTCATCGATCATTGATTTCAAGCTGTCTTTGAATTCTTTCAGCTCATCGCGCTTGTTGTAGATCTGGCGCGCACCCTGCGGTACATCAATCTGCATCTTTACCATCGCATCGGTTTCAGAAATCAACTGCGTGATAGCGGGATCAAAATTAACCAACAGTAAATCAGATTCTTTATCACGTACTAAAAGCGATACTTGGAGACCTGTTCGGATAGTGGTCACACTCTCACACCACGCATCGGTATAGACCATTTCGAAATGAATGAGCACTTGTGCGACTTTATTGAAATGATGGATGATCTTTATGGCCTCCTTCTTCTCAATCGTCTCCTTTCGTTTTTCGAAATAATTCATCGGGTCACGAATTCGGCGCGTGAGTTGTCGGGACCATGCAATTTTTCCGGAGATTGGAGGACTTGTTCTCTGTATCGGCGGATCTTCTTTATTCTTGTCATAAAGTTTGCCGACTTTGATAATTTCTTGTCCGAACTGTTGGAACAACTGATCATACTTCGCATCGATTGAGTCCTTTAGATTGACGAGATTCAATTTTTCGAATCTTTCAAGAAGTTGTAACGATTGTATAATGCCAGTCATCTTTTCAAAACAATTATCCATGAACATTTGTAGTTGTAATTCTAGATCTTCCATGTCTTGTTTGAATTTGATAAAATCATGATCGAAGTCTGTCTTCCGATGATCGAGTGGGTCATATGGTTTCACAAGAAGATTTTTATAGATGTTATCGAACCGTGCGGCCAGGACATCAATTCCTTCAATCTTCGACACGTGTAGAACGCTATGGTTCTCTATAAACATCATCAATTCCTTAATCTTCAACAGTCGTTTACAGAATGTATCGAATTTACCAAAGATGTACATTTCAGAAAATTCGAATGGTTTTTCAGAAGGATCGTTTTCGATTTTTTGTTTTGTTTTCTGGAAGTTGACTTGGTACTCTTGATTTAATCGTACACACGATTCTAACTTCTCAATAAGTGGTAGTCTCTCTTGGTCCCAGATCTTATTCTTCCTGTTGTCAGTGAGGTATTCTTTACAAGCTGTCACCATCTGATTGGTTACCTTGATGAATAATGACGTCATTCTTTGTGACGTGTTGTAGTATTGGGATGTGGAATGGATCATTTGGATGGCACTGATCAACTTGGGGATTGCAGCAATCATTTTCACTGGATCACTCTGATAGAGAGGTTGGCATGAAGTTTCTAACGTATCAAGGTATTTCACATTATCTTTCGCCTCATTGGCTGAATCAGTGATTTTGTTATCGAGTTCTTTCCATATTTTCAGCACTTTTGATTTCGCATGAAGCAGTATCATTATGACTGTTTTGCATTGGTGACTTTTGATCTGATCAAGAAGTGAGTTGAATTTAGCTCTTCTCTGTCTCCAGTGTTCTAATTCAGCTATGGGACCTGTATCGTCCGCTTCCTTTCGCATCTGTTCGCTTTCTGCAAGAACTTGTTCGATTTGTTTACTCCATGTTTGAACGAGTTCTTCTAGTTGCAACAACTGTTCAGGGTTGTTAACAACAGTCAGGTAATCACTTCGATTCGTATACGATGATGTATCGATCACTTCACATTCCTTCAACTCAACCGAGTCACTCAACGTTAAATCGGTCGCTTCAAGAAAATGAATGAACGATCCGATGGATTTCAAGAACTTCTTTTTCGACGTTTGTCCTTGTGGTGTTTCATCGAGTTCGCCCCACTTTGACACAGAGTTGACGGCTGGGAAGTAAATGCGCGATAAGATTTTAGAAATGGCATCAAGGAGTCCACACGCATTTGAACAATCCAGTGTACCAACACAAACTTCGTCCGGCCATGTACGGGGCGTGACCGCTTTGATAACGTTAGGTCGTATGAAATATATCAAACGGCCTGTCAAAGGCTTGTCGTACCCGTCGGTGATAAATAACGTCTTACCGGCGTGAGAATGGGTGTCGTGTGCTTCGTCGCTATCTTGATAATACACAAGTAATGTTCTACGTCCGTTGACAGCTAAAAACTGTTCAAATAAAAAGAACGTTTCACGACATCCTTCGAGGATGAATTCAATGACGTTCTCAACAGTAAGTTGAAGAATAAAGGCGATCGATTGAAGAACTAATTGATGTTCTTCGCCCATTTTTGCTCTTATTTCTTCTTTTGTCGTTTTGATTTTCGCTTGCTGTTCTCGTACCATCTCGGCTGTAACGACGATACTTCGTTTACGAGCTTCTGAACCGCTTCTCGATTTCTTTTCAGAAGACTTCATTTTGTCGGGTTGCGGGTAAATCCTAAGGAAAAGAGAAAAAAAAGGGGGTAAGACCATGTCAAATGGTACAACTCCCTAATCATTGACCATCTCTGAAACTTTCAAGCTTCTCCCATATCTCGAGGAGTGATTTTAAAGATTTTAAACAAAATCTGAGATGGTCAATTTGGCATGATCTGACCCCAAAAAAGAAAATTCAAAGACCCATGAGATAATGAGTAAAGCGACGCATCGATGTAATCAAATCAACGAGCTGAAAAATGTTACTTCCGAAGAAAGGGGAAGTTCACTGAAAAAAAACTATGAATGAGCGCCAGGTCGCTCAGAAGGAAGCCTGGACATATAATAATCATTTTTTCAACCCTTTTTGAAAATTTCAAATGAACATCTCAATGTCCCCTAAAACACCATAAAAAAAGGTTATTTTCCGTAAAAATAACAAATCAGCAAAAAACAAAAAAAGTTGTTTGGAACTTTACATGGACAGAAAACGGTCAACAATAGCCACAAATTAGCTTAGAATTGACAAGGAAGAAATGATTCAGCTCATAGAAAATGGTCAATTTGATGTAAAACGTTAAAAGACCTCTAAGTGGCATTAGAGAACGACAAATTTGTTATGACTACTGGACTAAAAAGGGTATGCGGAATAAGAACCCAGGAATAAAATCCACTTTCTGGGTTTTAATTCCGGCTACTAAGAAAAGTACAGTGT